>CANTUR010001768.1:0-110000 GCA_947683625.1 Mallotus nudiflorus | reverse complement strand
GGTTGCGATATTCTAGGGTTCTATATAATCCTTCATAAAAGATGATTTTCAGATAAAATATATAAAAATGATTTTTCTGCATCTGTATGAATTGCCTATATATATATACATATTAGACATGTATTATTGACTGTATGCATAGTCATTTAGAGTGTATGTATATATATTATAGTAATTCACTCAGTGAGGTCTGACTCCCCTCCGTTGACTATTTTTCAGGAGAGTCAACTTCCTCAGACCTCAGTAGCAGGTCGATACGCCGGATTTCTTCCGCCCCGGCTTCTTTATGTAAACTGTCTACTTGAGTCTTATTTATTTTATCTAGACACTGCAGTAGTTGTGAATCAAAGTAATGGATTTCATGTATTTTGTTTTAAAGAGATGTATTATATTGAACTGAATTTGTATTAAAGATTATGTATCTATAAGATGAGTTTTAAATATTAATCCAGTTGATATGGATGATATTATGATATTATGATTTTTATTTCCGCTGCATATTATATGAGTATGGTTATTATGGCATGCTTTATTTTATTTTATTTTTAGGCTTGCTACGGGTTCCGGATTCGAAAGAATTCCCGTTCCCTAGCGCCGGTCATTGGCCCCTGTTTTGGGTCGTGACAAAGTTGGTATCAGAGCGAAGTTGGTATCAGAGTGGAGTTCTGTGTCAGGGCTTAGTTATGTGAGTTGTGGCCCTAGTTTTCAGAGTTGTGTTTTCTGTTGGACTACTGCAGTGTATTAGGTTCGAGTATGTCTTGATGAGTATTCCTTGCTGTAGTTTTCAGCGTTATTCTTCCGTTGTCTGTTTTGTCTGAATCTTTCCGTTTGTCTTTTTCAGAATGAGGAGGCGAGCGCGTGTCGCTCCACCGGTCGTTGAGGCCGAGGATGATGAGTCTTTTCAGGATGAGGTTTTACCTCCTGAGCAGCCAGTTAGGCGTAGAGGTCGTGGCAGGGGTAGACCTCGAGGAGCGGCAGGTCACCGTAGGCAGAGAGAGTTACAGGACGAGGAGCCTGTTGAGCCTGAATTTGATATTCCTGTTCCTCTTGTTGTTCAGACCTGTTCAGCCTGCCTATCAGCAGGGTATGTCTGACCCTGAGGCAGCTTTGTTCTATGCCAGAGTTGGCAGGATTGCGTTTGATGGTACTTCTGATCCTTTAGATTTTCTGCATGCGATTGAGACTAGGACTCGGACTGCTCATACCGAGTACCAGCGGATCATGATCGTCGAGTTGTCTGTCAAGGGACCAGCCTTGGATTGGTTCATTCAGATGATCCAGCCCTATATGATGATGATGACCTGGGCTCAGTTTCGAGAGCGATTTATGAGGAGATTTTATCCAGAACCTCTTCGTTTGAGCTATCGTCTTCGTCTGACTAGTATTTCTCGTGGAGATCGATCAGTAGAGGAGTATACCGAGAGTTTTCTTCGTCTGGGTAGATATGCTGAGGATCTGATGCGAGATCAGTATTTCGCTGTTACTACCTATGTTACTGGTTTGGGTTCAGCTTTTGCTGGTATGCCCACAGCAGGTCTTACTCTAGAGTCTGTGATCGAGCTAGCTAAGGAGATTGAGCTGAGGTTAGTTAGGCAGGGAGCGATGCCTGATTATTACCAGCTAGGAGTTCAGTCGAGTGGATTGCAGGCTACTCCGTATTCGAGTTTTCATGTGGGTTCGAGTAGTCAGCAGCGAGGTTCGACTCAGCAGAGTCAGAGACAGCAGCAGCGAGTGCATCGGAGCAGTAGACATGGCCGTGGAGGTCAGCGTAGATCGTTCAGATTTGGGTCAGGTGCTTCGAGCAGCAGCAGTGGTCGTAGTTCTGGATCAGCGGCCAGTGTTTGTCAGACTTGTGGTAGAGTCCATCAGGGACCGTGTTATCTGACACCACTGACATGTTTCAGATGCGGGCAGACAGGACATTTTGCCAGATCGTGTCCTTATTCCGGGTATCAGCAGCAGTAGATTCCGCGATTCCCACAGCAGTCGATTGCTAGTACAGCACCTATGCCATTTCAGTTGCCACCAGCCCAGTATCAGAGTTCTACTCAGTTTGTTCCACAGCAGAGTCGTGGTAGAGGTACTAGAGGAGGTGCCAGAGGTGTTGGCCAGGCTTCTACCAGTCAGCAGGGAAGGTCGAGGCCAGGCGAGAGTCTTCCATCTGACTCCGCAGGATGCTCAGGCATCTAATGCAGTCGTGGCAGGTATTCTTTCTGTTTGTTACCTGGATGCATGGGTTTTGTTTGATCCGGGTGCCACGCATTCGTTTGTTTCTCCTGTTTTTGCTTCTAAATCTTGTTGGCAAGCTTCGAGGATGGCTTTTCCTTTGTCTGTTGCCACTCCTCTGAGCGATTCCTTGGACGCCGATATTATTCTTTCTGGTTGTCCAGTTCTCGTGGGAGATAGAGAATTACCCGCTGATTTGATTTTGTTGGATGTGATGGAGTTTGATGTTATTTTGGGAATGGATTGGTTATCTCAGCACTTTGCCGTGGTAGATTGCAGGAATAAGGAGGTGACTTTCAGAATTCCTGGTGAAGAAGATTTTAAGTTTGTTGGTGATAGGAGTTCAGCACCTCAGAATCTTATTTCTGTTATTACGGCTAGGAAGTTGTTGAGGAAAGGTTGTCAGGGATATTTGGCATTGGTTAGGGATACGTCAGTGGAGAAGTTGTCACTCACAGATGTTCCTGTTGCTTGTGAGTTTTCTGATGTTTTTCCCGAGGAGTTACCAGGTTTACCACCTCATAAAGAGATTGAGTTCTGTATAGATGTGGTACCAGGTACTACTCCTATATCTATGCCACCCTATCGTATGGCTCCTGCAGAGTTGAGAGAGTTGAAGGAGCAGTTGCAAGAGTTGTTGGATAAGGATTTTATTAGACCTAGTGTTTCTCCTTGGGGTGCACCAGTCCTGTTTGTGAAGAAGAAGGATGGTACCCTAAGACTGTGCATTGACTATAGAGAGCTGAATAAGGTGACAGTGAAGAACAAGTATCCTCTCCTGAGGATAGATGATTTATTTGATCAGTTACAAGGTGCACAATTCTTTTCTAAGGTTGACTTGAGGTCAGGTTATCATCAGCTGCGGATCAGTGAATCCGATATTCCTAAGACAGCGTTCCGCACTAGATATGGCCATTATGAGTTTCTGGTGATGTCTTTTTTTTTTACTAATGCACCAGCAGCTTTTATGGACCTGATGAACAGAGTATTCAGACCGTATGTGGATCAGTTTGTAGTAGTCTTCATTGATGATATACTAGTATATTCGAAGAGTATGGAAGAGCATGTATATCATTTGAGGATTGTACTACAGACACTGAGAGATCATCAGCTTTATGCTAAATTCTCGAAGTGTGATTTCTGGATGGAGAGTGTTTCTTTTCTTGGACACGTAGTGTCTAAAGAAGGTATTCAGGTTGATCCACAGAAGGTTGAGGCAGTATCTGAATGGCCTAGACCTACTTCTGTTACAGAGATTCGGAGTTTTCTGGGTTTAGCCGGGTATTATAGGCGGTTTGTGCAGGATTTTTCCAGGATAGTAGCCCCTATGACTCGCTTGACTCAGAAGAATGTTAGATTTGAGTGGTCAGAAGCTTGTGAGAATAGTTTTCAGTTGTTGAAGGAGAAGTTGACCACAGCGCCAGTATTAGCTTTGTCTAATAGTGTGGATAAGTTCACAGTTTACTGTGATGCCTCTAGAATTGGTCTTGGTTGTGTGTTGATGCAGAATGGAAGGGTGATAGCCTATGCTTCGAGGCAGTTGAAGAAGCATGAGCAGAACTACCCTACACATGACTTGGAGATGGCTGCAGTGATCTTTGCTTTGAAGATTTGGAGACATTATTTGTACGGGGTGACTTGTGAGATATTTACTGATCACAAGAGCCTTAAGTACATTTTTCAGCAAAGAGATCTGAATTTGAGGCAGAGAAAATGGTTGGAACTGTTGAAGGATTATGATTGCGAGATTCTTTACCATCTGGGTAAAGCTAATGTGGTAGCAGATGCCTTGAGTAGGAAGTCTTCAGGTAGTCTTGCTCACATTGGTGTTGAGAGGAGACCATTGATCCAGGAGTTGCATTTTTTGGTGGATCAAGGTCTGATGATGAAGATTAGTAGATCAGGTGGACTGTTAGCTCAATTTAAAGTACGATCTGTACTGAGGGATAGGATTAAAGCAGCTCAGAGTCGAGATCCTATTCTGGAAGAGCTTGCAGAGAATGTCAGAGCAGGGAAGTTCACTGATTTCACACTCGATGATGATGGTGTGTTGTGGATCAGTAGTAGATTGTGTGTTCCTGATGTGGATGATTTGAGAGAAGAGATCCTAGAGGAAGCACATTCTACAGCCTACAGCGTTCATCCAGGTGTTACTAAGATGTACCATAGTATCAGAGATTTATACTGGTGGGATGGATTGAAGAAGGATGTTGCTGATTATGTTGCTAAGTGCTTGACGTGTCAGCAAGTGAAAGCCGAACATCAGAAGCCTTCTGGGAAGCTTCAGCCTCTTCCTATTCCCGAGTGGAAGTGGGAAAGGATAGCTATGGATTTTGTGGTCGGTTTACCCTCGTTCGAAGGATGGATACGATTCCATCTGGGTGATTGTAGACAGATTGACGAAGTCTGCACATTTCTTGCCTGTGAAAGCCACATATTCAGTTGCTAGATTGGCGAAGTTGTATGTGAAGCATATTGTGTGCCTTCATGGAGTACCTATGTCCATTGTGTCAGATAGAGGTTCAGTGTTTACTTCTCGTTTTTGGCAGAAGTTGCAAGAAGCGATGGGCACTAGGTTGGATTTCAGTACTGCTTTTCATCCTCAGACAGATGGCCAGTCTGAGAGGACGATCCAGACACTGGAAGATATGTTGAGGATGTGTGTCTTGGATTTGGGAGGTAGCTGGGATGATCATTTGTCGCTTGTTGAGTTTGCATATAATAACAGCTACCATAGCAGTATTGGTATGGCACCATATGAGGCGTTGTATGGAAGGAAGTGTCAGATCCCCGTTGAGTTGGGATGAGATTGGTGAGAGAGCTTTGACTGGACCAGAGATGATTCAGGATGCTGCAGAGAAAGTCACCGTGATCAAGCATAGATTAGAGACCGCAGTTAGTAGACAGAAGAGTTATGCGGATCCTAGGCGCAGAGATGTGGAGTTTCAGGTTGGAGATTTCGTTTTTCTGAAAGTATCTCTGATGAAGGGTGTGATGAGATTTGGCAGGAAGGGTAAGTTAGCACCGAGATACATTGGACCGTTTGAGATTCTGGAGAGAATTGGCACTGTTGCATATCGGTTGGATTTGCCTCCGAGTATGTCACAAGTGCATCCAGTATTTCATATCTCGATGTTGAGGAAGTATATCTCAGATCCTTCACACGTGTTGCAGCCCGACAGTGTGGAAGTGAGTGAAGATTTGACGTTTGTGGAAGAACCTGTGGCGATCGTAGATTTTCAAGTTCGACCAGTTGCGATCGAAGCAGATTCCGATGGTCAAGGTTTTGTGGCGTAGCGACAGAGTTGAGGAGCATACGTGGGAGACTGAAGCTGAGATGCGAGCTTCTTACCCGTATCTCTTTCCTTCTTGATCTTGTTTTCTGGAATTCGGGGACGAATTCTTGTAAGGGGGGGAGACTGTAATATCCCGTGTTTTTATATGTTTTTATACTGTATCGGGATATACAGTATTAATAATTTTGAATATGTATATATATGATATTTTTACGAGTTGATATGTATTTTAAACCTATTCTAATTACTGTGCTTTATATACAGTGTTTTACGTAAAATTTTCCCGGGACTTGCATTTTCGGGGAAATTTTCACGTAAACAATTTATTATTAATTATTTTAGATGTATTTACGGACTTGCATGAACTCATACATATTTTTAAACTATTAAATAAAGCCAGTGTGTGTATATTTATTTAATTAGGGTTTATTATTACCCTAATATTTTTATTAAGTATTTAATTGTTTTAATTGTTATTTAATTAATTTTATTTGGTATAAATTATTAAAATATTAATATTTTTATGTGTGTGGTGTATATTTGATGTGTGTAATTTAATATTATTTTAATATATAGTATAATATATATATATATATACATATATACATCAAAAAATCAAAAAATTTTGGAAAATTACCAAACTGCCCCCGAGCTTCCTTCTTCTTCTTCTTCTTCTCCTTCCCGCGCCCGACGACCACCACCCACCTCCACCGTCTGCAACTGCCGTTCCCGTACCGTCGGTGTGCCTCCCGGCTTGCCACCGTCGCCTCCAGCCGTTCCCCGTCGCCAGCAGCTCCCTTCCCCGACGCCGGCAGCCCCTGTTTTCCTTTTTGGCCGAGATTTCTTCCCTTCGCCGTTTCTTCCTTTTTCGGCCACCGTTTTCGACACCGCCGGTCTCTTTCTTCTCCTTGAGCTCCGGTGAGTGTGATTCTAGCTTTGGTTTGAGCTTAAATGGTCTAGAATTGCTTAGTTTTCGATTTGTCATTTCGGCCTATTAGGGTTTTTGATTTTTTTGAGCTTTGAATTGGATGATTCATGGAAACTTCCTTCACAAATGTTGTTCCTAGTAGCTTAATCTACATGTATGAATTTTTGTAGAATTTTTGGAGGTTGTTTGGATTTTTGGGTATTTTTGAATATTTTAATATTATTTTCTAATTTTCGGAAATTAATTATTTAAATTATGAAATTGGAGTTTATGGTTAAATTGGGTGTTGAAATGAATTATAGGAATTTATTTGTAATTTTTATGAATTTCTAAGTATTTATTTTGAATTATTGAAGTTTATGGAATTTTGGGAAAATTAGGTTAAATGTGTTTTTATTTGAAATTAATTGGATAATTGGGTTTAATTATTAATATTATTGATAAATATGTTGAGAAAATTAATTTTGGATAATTGTATGATTTTTGGTGAATTTTTGAAGTAATTTAGGTATATTTATATATAGGGGTATTTTGGTAATTTTACCCTAAATTGTCTAAAAATGTAATTTAATTGGTTTTAATATTTATTTAAGGTATAAAAATGATTTCTACAAAATATTTGGTATTTTTAACTAATTAAAACTATTTTTCGTAAATTATTTTCAATTATATATATAATATACGGTTTTTCTAATAAAATGAGTTTTTAATCGGTTTTTATAGTGTTTCAAGGTTAATTATGTAATTTTTACCTATAAAATGTATTTATGTGATTTAAGGATATTTTCGGTATATCTGGAATTATTCTGTGTTTGTGGACCCCGGTCGGTGGACTGTAGTTTGGAGTCCGACCGTGGGATTTTGATTGTGTTGAGCTTGTATTTCGAAGTGTATTTCTTTGCAGGGTCGGCTCTACTCTTTTGAGTAGAGAGATGTCCGTTTTACAGGGGAGGTTCTGTTGAATTTTCGGTAGAATTCTCGTAAAACGTGATGTCCAGTCGAACCCTAATTCTGTTTCCGTATTTTAATACTCTAGATTGAATTCTAGGATTTCTATTAGGGTTATTCTGATGTCGATTATTTATTTCTTGTTTAGTTGCGCCGAGACCGAGGGCTAGTGGACCAGGCCCGTCGAACCTGTCTCGTGGAGCGCATTAGGTGAGTTACTATATTATATATATATGCTTAGGATGCATGATTTAGAAAATGCATGTTTTATTTTGACTGAATATGCATAAATAATGTGATTTATATTCAAGTATATTTTTGGTATATTTTTGGTATATAATAAATTATATACATGTTTTGTTAATAAAATATATTTAAAATGTTTTTAAATATATTTTTAATTTAATTCATGATTTGATTGGATTTATTTGACATATATATACTCAAAATATACCTGGTTTATGTTTGGTATATTTTCGGTATATATATGGTTTATATTGTTGTTTCATTTACATTCATGCATCATTTATTGTGAATGAATGATTTATTTATTAATGAAGGATATCAATAGAACGTGCTACCTAGTGGGCAGCACTAGGACCGAGTACGTACCGGTACGCCTATAATATTTAGGCTATATTACTAACCAGTTTGTGGATATTGATTGATTATGATTATTTGATGTGATTATTGATATGTGTGAGATGTGGTTTGGGGTGTGATTGCTGGAGCTCGGTTGACCAAGTGTCTCGGGGCCAATCACACTGGCAGTTAGACTGCTGGAGCTCGGTTGACTTAGTGTCTCGGGGCCAGTCTACTGTCCAAATGGATTAAGTGGATATATTTGGATTCAGTGAGCCTGTATGGCTAGAGTGTTGTCTAACACTATATTTCTGAGGTTGCGATATTCTAGGGTTCTATATAATCCTTCATAAAAGATGATTTTCAGATAAAATATATAAAAATGATTTTTCTGCATCTGTATGAATTGCTTGTATATATATACATATTAGACATGTATTATTGACTGTATGCATAGTCATTTAGAGTGTATGTATATATATTATAGTAATTCACTCAGTGAGGTCTGACTCCCCTCCGTTGACTATTTTTCAGGAGAGTCAACTTCCTCAGACCTCAGTAGCAGGTCAATACGCCGGATTTCTTCCGCCCCGGCTTCTTTATGTAAACTGTCTACTTGAGTCTTATTTATTTTATCTAGACACTGCAGTAGTTGTGAATTAAAGTAATGGATTTCATGTATTTTGTTTTAAAAGAGATGTATTATATTGAACTGAATTTGTATTAAAGATTATGTATCTATAAGATGAGTTTTAAATATTAATCCAGTTGATATGGATGATATTATGATATTATGATTTTTTATTTCCGCTGCATATTATATGAGTATGGTTATTATGGCATGCTTTATTTTATTTTATTTTTAGGCTTGCTACGGGTTCCGGATTCGAAAGAATTCCCGTTCCCTAGCGCCGGTCATGGCCCCTGTTTTGGGTCGTGACACCAATCAACCCCATCATCACTCTAGCCATACAGGCTCACTTGATTCCAAATAGAACACTTATTCCAAACTGGACAGTAGACTGGCCCCGAGACACTAAGTCAACCGAGCTCTAGTAAGTCTGGCTGTCAGTGTGATTGGCCCCAAGACCCCTGGTCAACCGAGCTCCAGCAATCATACTATTATCACCTCACATCTCTATCAACCTAATAGATCATTCATTCCACTATGGACAGAAGACTGGCCCCGAGACACTAAGTCAATCGAGCTCCAACTGTCTGACTGTTAGTGTGATTGGCCCGAGACCCCTGGTCAACCAAGCTACAGCAATCAGACTATCTAACATACCATTAATCTTAGTCAAATCCATCAAATCAATTATAATCACCATAATTATTTCTCACTCAAACCTTATCTATCGCACCGGTACGTACACGGTCCTAGTGCTGCCCATTAGGAAGCATGTTCTATTGATATCCTTCATTTAAATAAATCATTCATTCGGAAAATAATTAATGTAGAACAATATTCATAATAGTAAAACCAACCCCATATATATATACCAAAAATATACCCAGTATATTTCGGTTATATATATGTATATGTCAAATAAAATATGAAATAAACTAAAGATAAATCATTAATATAGTTAAAAACAATTTAAATGTATAACAATAATATAACATGTATTTTCTTAAAAATATACCTAAATATACAAAAGATATGCCCTAAGTACACAAATCATTTAATAAAACATTTATGTATAAACGTTCATTTAAATATGTGTTTAGGTTTAACATATATTCACATTCTATCAAAATAACCTAATTTTCTAGCATGCATAAATCACAATTAAACCCTAAGTATACCACTAATGTTTTAGGTTTCAATTAATAATAAAACATACATTTATTTGAGGAAATATATCAAAAATATACCAAAAATAAATTTAAAAATAATTTAAGTGTAGGTTTATAATTTAGCATACAATTATTTAAGAATAAACTTAAAATCTACTGAAACTATACCTAAAGTATACTAATCATTTAATAAAATAATTATGTCTAAATGTACGTTTTAAACATGCATATATATATATATATATATATATATATATATATATATATATATATATATATATATATATATATATAATATATATATATATATATATATATATATATTAAAATGTATTAAACATAAACCTAAATGTTTAATGTGCATATACCAAAATATCATCAATAATTATTTAACATGCATATATATACAAAACTACAACCCTAGATATACCAAAAATATTATAACTTAAATCACTTTATAGACATAAAATGAAAATAAAAAAAAAACCCTAAGTGATGCATCCTATATGCAATGCATATATATACAGTATAATAACTCACATGTTAGCGCTCCACGAGACAAACTTGACGGGCCAGATCCATTAGGCCTCGGTCTCAGCGCAACTAAACAAACAAATGACAACATGAACTCAGAATAAATTTAACGAAAATTCTAAAGACTCGATCTAGAATTTTAGACACAGAATTAGAATAGGGATTTGACCGGACATCACGTTTTATGAGAATTCTATCGAAAATCCGGCAGAACCTTCCCTGTAAAACAAACATCTCTCTACTCAAAGAGTAGAGTCGGTCCTGCAAAGAAAACACACTTCGAAATAACACCAAATTCACAACCATAATCCCTCGGTTGGACTCCAAACTACCATTCACCGACCGAGGTTCACAATTCACAGAATAATTATAAAATACCGAAAATGCCCTTTTATAAAAAAAAATACATTTTATAATTCCAAATTACATAATTAACCCTAAAACTTAATAAAAACCGATAAAAACTCATTTATTTAGAAAAATCGTATAATATACATATAATTTGAAAATAATTTACAAAAAATAGTTTTAATTAGTTAAAAATACTAAATAATTTGTAGAAATCATTTTTATACCCTAAATAACTATTAAAACTGATTTAATTACATTTTTAGCCAATTTAGTGTAAAATTACCAAAATACCCTTATATATATATATATATATATTTACTAAAATAAATCCAAAAATTCACCAAAAATAATATAATTACTCAAAATTAATTTTCTTAACATATAATTCAATAATATCAATAAATGTACTCAATTTACCAATTTATTTCAATTAAACACATAATTAACCCTATTTTTCAAAATTACATAAACTTAATAAATTCCAAATAAATATATAAAAATTATATAATTCATTTTAGCACCTATAATTACCATAAAACACAATTTCATAATTTAATTAATTAATTTTCGAAAATTAGAAAATAATAATAAAATAATCAAAAATAC
The DNA here is from genome assembly GCA_947683625.1 of Mallotus nudiflorus. Lineage (NCBI taxonomy): Eukaryota > Viridiplantae > Streptophyta > Magnoliopsida > Malpighiales > Euphorbiaceae > Mallotus > Mallotus nudiflorus. The sequence goes on along the minus strand of CANTUR010001768.1, from coordinate 98,729 downwards.
CCAAAAATCAAAATAAATTCCAAAAATTCTACAAAAATTACAGCATGTATATTGAGCTTCCAGGATCAAAGTTTTTGAAGGGAGTTTTCATGAATCAATCAAATTGAAGCTCAAAAAAATTTGAAACCCTAAATGGCTAAAATGAAGAAATTGAAACCTAGGAAAATTTAGACCATTTTAAGTGAAACAAAGCTTGGAATCACACTCACCTAAGCTCAAGGAGAAGATAGAGACAGGTGGTGTCGAATTTGGTGGCCGGAATCACATCGATCGGAGCTTGATCGATTTTCGGCTTCTTTGAGAAAAACCGGTCAAAACTCGTTGGAAAAGGGAGCTTCAGGCATCGGAAATGGCTGGAAAGGGAGGAGGAGGGCTGAGGGGTACAGTGACTGCAAGAAACAGAGGTCACAGTGGCCAGAAATGGTGGAAAACTGACCGAGTGGGAAGAAGATGAAGATAGTGGCAAAACTGTAAATAAAGCAAACTTTTGATTTTTAATAAATAATAATGTATATATGTATATATATATATGTCCACCTTATATTATAATATTATATATATTCCCACACACAAATATTTTAATATATTTAATAATTTATACACTTAAAATTAATTAATTAATATTAAAACTAAACAATAAAAATTAAGGTAATTAATTAAATCCTAATTAATTTAAATAAATACACATATATACATTTTATTTTAGCACTTAAAAATTATGTATGAGTTTATGTAAATTCGTAAAACTAGTCAAAATAATTAATATTAAATTATTAACGTGTCAATTTCCCCAAAAATATAATTCCCCGGGAAAATTTTATGTAAAGTATTTAAAATAATATAAAAAAATTAAAATTAGCTTTAAAAAAATAAAAAAACTCATAAAATATCTTAAATATATACAAAAATTATTAACACTGCATAACCCGATACAATATAAAAATATTTAAAAACTTGGAATACTACAATAATAAAACTCACAAAATAATTATTTCACGTAAATAAAATATTTAGAATAAAATAAATGAATAATATACAAAAATAATGATAATATATAAATAAAATTTAAAATTTTATTAACACTACATATCCTAAAATAATTTTATATTATTTAAAATATCGGGTCATTACAATTTGTCTACGTCGGACTTGTTCTTCCCCAACTACTTTATGAATGTCATGTTAATATTTATTGTCTTATATTCGTACTCTAGACACCACAACAGTAGTTGAACATTTTGATAAATGTATTTGTATTTGATTAGTTTAAATTGGATTTATATATTATTATAATGATAGGTGTGTTGGACATACATATTATGTTGGAGATTGATATTTGTGATGGATTATTGGAGTTGTTGTGATGTAGTATTGATGTGAAAATATTTTGGAAGTGCATTTCTTGATTTATAAGTTTTGTGTTTGTTCCCGGTATAAAGGAAACTCTGTCAAATTTTTGTTAGAATTTTTAAATTGATCTAATTTTATTAAGGTTTACTATGGGTTTCAAAAGCTTCTCCCTTCCCATTTTCTAGTGCCGGTAGTGTGCCCTGTGGGTTTAGGTGTAATATCCCGAGTTTTTAAATAATTTTAAACTGCATTGAGATATGCAGTGTTAATAATTTTAATATATATTTCTAGTTATTTAATTAGTTTGTTATTTATTAAAGTCATTTTTAATTATTTTAAGTCTTTTATGTAAAATTTTCTCGAGAGTTTTATTTTCGGGGAAATTAAAACCTAAATAAATAATTATTAATTATTTTAGACGGTTTTGTGAATTTGCATGAGTCCATGCACGATTTTAAGTATCATATTAAAATACATACATATACATGCATATATGCACATTTAATTAATTAGGGTTTATTTTTAATTAAATTTATATTATATAGGTTTAATAATTAATATGTGTATATATATGAATATGTATATAGATATTATTAATTATGTGTGTGGTGCATATTAATTTGAGTATATATATATATATATATTAACAAATGGAAGTTTGTCAAATTTACCAAAACTGCCATCGACTTCTCTCCCTAACAACCCGATGCCGTCCCTGCCATTACCGCCGCTGCCAATCTTCACCATCACTGGCGGAGTGCCTCTCAGCCAACCACCACCTTCCTGTCATGACCCAAAACAGGGGCCATGACCGACGCTAGGGAACGGGAATTCTTTTGAATCTGGAACCCGTAGCAAGCCTAAAAAAAATAAAACATGCAATAGTAATAATAACAGCACATTTAAGTAAAATACTAAGCAGCGGAATAAAATCATAAATATCAAAATAATATTTACACCAGATGAAATTAAATCAAATCATCATCTCATATATATATAAATAAACTCTTTTAATACAAGTCCAGTTCAAATATTTAAAGTACATATCTCATATAAATATAATACAATATCTTTTAACAATTTTACGACTACTACAGTGTCTAGAATATAAAATAAAACTCAGGTGAGCAGTTTACATAAAGAAGCCGGAGCGGAAGAAATCCGGCGTACAGGCCTGCTACTGAGGTCTGAAGATGATGACTCTCCTGAAAAATAGTCAACAGAGGGGAGTCAGACCTCACTGAGTGAATTACTATAGTATATATACATGCATACTAAATGCCAATGCACACAATCAAAAGTATATATAATATGTATGTATACAAGTAAATACACACAGATGCAATAAAATCATTTATATATTTTTATTGAAAATCACAGTTTATGAAGGATCAAATAGAACCCTAGAAAATCGCAACCTCAAACAGTGTTAGACAACACTCTAGCCATACAAGCTCACTTATTCCAAATATATTCACTTGTTCCATTTAGATAGTAGACTGGCCCCAAGACACTAAGTCAACCGAGCTCCAACAGTTTGACTGTCAGTGTGATTGGCCCCGAGACACTTGGTCAACCGAGCTCCAGCAATCACACTCCCAAATTATATCACACATCAAATAATCATATCCAATCGATATCCACAAATGGTTAGTAATATAGCCTAAATGCTATAAGTGTACCAGTACGTACTCGGTCCTAGTGCTGCCCACTAGGTAGCATGTTCTATTGGTATCCTTCATTGAAATATAAAGCATACATTCATAAAAGTAAATGATGCATGAATTGAATAAAATAGCAACATGAACCATATATATACTAGAACTATACCAAAAGTAAACCAGGTATATTTCGAGTATATATACGTCAAATAAATCCAATATAATTGTAAAATAAACTAAATATATATTTAAAAACATTTTAAATATGAATGTTTAATAAAGCATGCATATAATTGAAAATATACCGAAAATAAACTAAAGATAAACCAAAATAAACTAAAAATAAACTTAAATACTAATTGAATTATTTATGCATAATTAATCAAAATAAAACATACATTTCTAAATCATGCACCCTAAACATATATATATAAAATAGTAACTCACAATTAGTGCGCTCCTCGAGATAGGTCCGCGAGATAGGTCCGATGGGCCTGGTCCACTAGACCACAGTCTTGGCGCAACTAAACAAACAAAAATAATAGACATCAGAATAAACCTAACAGAAAATCCTAGAAACTCGATCTAGAATATACTTTATATTATTTTAATATATAATATTATATAGACAATAAATATTCACCACACACATAATTTAATATTTTAATATTTATACACTAAAGAAAAATAATTAAATAATTTTAAAACTAATTAATAAATAATAAAAAAATATTAGGGTACTTAATTAAACCCTAGTTAAATAAATAAATACACATATATACGTTATTTAGTACTTTTAATATACATATGAGTTCATGTAAATGTGGAAATCTATTTAAAATAATTAATAATAAATAATTTACGTGTCAATTTCTCCGGAAATGCAAGTCCCGGAAAAATTTTACGTAAAGTACTTAAAATAATATAAAACAATTAAAATTAGCTTTAATTAAATAACAAACTCATAAAATATTAATATTATATACGAAAAGTATTAACACTGCATATCCTGATGCAGTATAAAAATATTTAAAAACACGGGATAGTACACTTCCCAAGCCCACTCTATCGCCCTGTCCTCCCATATCCAGCAAGCTTTGGTTGGCTTTCTTCAAAGAAATTGAAAATCGATCCTAACTCCAATCAGCACGATTTCGGCCACCGTTTTAAGTGCCACCGGTCTTTATCTCCTCCTTGAGTTCATTTCTAAGCTTGGTTTCACTTGATTTAGTCTAAATTTTCCTAGGTTTCCAATTTTCTATTTCGGCCTATGTGTGTTCTTGATTTTTTTGAGCTTCAATTTTAATGATTCAAGAAAAATTCCTTCACAAAGGTTGATCCTAGTAGCTCAATTACATGCTTTAATTTTTATGGAATTTTTGGGAATTATTTTATTTTTTGTGAATTTTTTATTATTTTATTAATATTTTCTAATTTTCCTAAATTAATTAATTAAATTGTGAAATTGTGATTTATGGTGTTGTATAGGTGTTAAAATGAATTTTAGAAATTTATTTGTAATTTTTATGATTTTTATATAATTATTGTGAATTTAATTAGTTTAAGTGATTTTTAGAAAATTAGGTTAATTATGTATTTTATTGAAATTAATTGGTTAATTGAGTATATTTATTGATATTATTGAATTATATGTTGAGAAATTAATTTTTAAGTAATTATACTATTTTTAGTGAATTTTTGAATAATTATAGTGAATTTTTTATATAGTAGGGATATTTTGGTAATTTGGCACTAAATTGGCTAAAAAAATAATTAAATCAGTTTTAATAGTTATTTGAGGTATAAAAATGATTTCTATAAATCATTTAGTATTTTTAACTAATTAAACTATTTTTCGTAAATTATTTTCAAATTATATATAATATACTATTTTTTCTAATAAAATGAGTTTTTGTCGATTTTTAATATGTTTTAGGGTTAATTATGTAATTTGGAATTATAAAATGAATTTTGGTTAATATTTTATGAATTTATTGAGAATTATCGATTTTAATAATATTTTATTAAAATTAGGGTTTTTTTGTATTTATCGGTAAAATAATTATTTTTAGTGTTTGAATATCTAAAATGGCTATATTTTGAGTATTAAAGGGTATTTTCGGTATTTTTGGAATTTTCATGTATTATGTGTTTATTTCGTGAATTGTGAACCTCAGTCGGTAGAATTGTAATTTGGGAGTCCAACCGAGAGGTTGTGTGGTTGTGTATTCTTGAAGTGTGTTTTCTATGCAGGATCGGCCCTACTTTTGTAGGGAGATGTCCGTTTTACAGAGAAAACTCTACCAAAATTTTGATAGATTTATCGTAAAACGTGACAACCGATCCGAGTCTAGTTTTAATTTTTAATTGAGTCTTTCCGTAGTAATTCTAGAAGCGTAGAGTTAGAATTTATTCTGATGATTATTATTTTAATTAGTCTAGCTGCGTCGAGACCGAGGCCTAACGGACCAGCCCCCGCCGAGTCTGTCTCGAGGAGCGCACACCAATGAGTTATTATACTGTATATATATGTATTGCATTGTCACGACCCAAAACAGGGGCCATGACCGGCGCTAGGGAACGGGAATCCTTTCGAATCCGGAACCCGTAGCAAGCCTAAAAATAAAAATAAATCATGCAATAACAATAACCATATAATATATATATGTGCAACGAAATAAAAATCATAATATCATAAATATTACAATATCATCCATCTCAACTGGATATAATTCAAAACTCATCACATCGCATATATAATCTCATAAATGTATAATCTTTATACAAATCCAGTTTTACTATAATACATCTCTTTAAAACAAATACTTAATTCACAATACTCTGCAGTATCTAGAGTAAATAAATAAGACTCAAGTATACAATTTACATAAAGAAGCCGGGGCGGAAGAAATCCGGCGTATCGACCTGCTACTAAGGTCTGAGGAAGTTGACTCTCCTGAAAAATAGTCAACGGAGGGAGTCAGACCTCACTGAGTGAATTACTATAGTATATATACATACACTCTAAGTGATAATGCATACAGTCAACAGTATAAGAGTAATATGTATATATACAGGCAAGTTCATACAGATGCAGAAAAATCGTTTTTATATATTTTATCTGAAAATCATCTTTTATGAAGGATTATATAGAACCCTAAGATATCGCAACCTCAGAAAAATAGTGTTAAACAACACTCTAGCCATACAGGCTCACTGAATCCAAATATATCCACTTATCCATTTGGACAGTAGACTGGCCCCGAGACACTAAGTCAACCGAGCTCCAGCAGTCTGACTGCCAGTGTGATTGGCCCCGAGACACTTGGTCAACCGAGCTCCAGCAATCACAACCCAAACCACATCTCACATATCAAATAATCATAATCAAATCAATATCCACAAATAAGTTAGTAATATAGCCTAAATACTATAGGCGTACCGGTACGTACTCGGTCCTAGTGCTGCCACTAGGTAGCACGTTCTATTGATATCCTTCATTCTTAAATATAAAACATTCATTCACAAAAATAAATGATGCATGGATATAAATGAAATAGCAATATAAACCATATATATACCGAAAATATACCAAACATAAACCAGGTATATTTTGAGTATATATACGTCAAATAAATCCAATCAAATCATGAATTAAACTAAAATATATTTAAAAACATTTTAAATATATTTTATTAATAAACATGTATATAATTTATTATATACCAAAAATATACCAAAAATATACTTGAATATAAATCATGTTATTTATGCATATTTAGTAAAGATAAAACATGCATTTTCTAAATCATGCATCCTAAGCATATATATATAATATAGTAACTCACCTAATGCGCTCCACGAGACAGGTCCGACGGGCCTGGTCCACTAACCCTCGGTCTCGGCGCAACTAAACAAGGAAATAATTACTCGACATCAGAATAACCCTAACAGAAATCCTAGAATTCAATCTAGAGTATTAAATACAGAATCGAAAATTAGGGTTCGACTGGATATCACGTTTTACGAGAATTCTACCAGAAATCCGGCAGAACCTCCCCTGTAAAACGGACATCTCTCTACTCAAAAGAGTAGAGCCGACCCTGCAAAGAAAATACACTTCAAAAATAACACCACAATCGATCACAACTCCTCGGTCGGACTCCAGACTACAATCTGTCGACCGGGGTCCACAAACACAGAATATATATATTCAAATATACCAAAAATATCCTTAAATCATAAAAATACATTTTATAGGTAAAAATTACATAATTAACCTTGAAACACTATAAAAACCGATTAAAACTCATTTTATTTGAAAAACCGTATATTATATATATAATGAAAATAATTCACGAAAAATAGTTTTAATTAGTTTAAAAATACCAAATAATTTATAGAAATCATTTTTATACCTTAAATAACTATTAAAACCAATTAAATTACATTTTTAGCCAATTTAGGGTAAAATTACCAAAATACCCCTATATATATATATACCTAAATTACTTCAAAAATTCACCAAAAATCATACAATTATCCAAAATTAATTTTCTCAACATATTTATCAATAATATCAATATTTAAACTCAATTAACCAATTAAATTCAAATAAAAAACACAATTAACTTAATTTTACAAAATCACATAAACTTCAATAATTAAAAATAAATACTTAGAAATTCATAAAAATTCCAAATAAATTCCTATAATTCATTTCAACACCTAATTCAACCATAAACTCCAATTTCATAATTTAAATAATTAATTTCCGAAAATTAGAAAATAATATTAAAATATTCAAAAATACCCAAAAATCCAAACAACCTCCAAAAATTCTGTAAAAATTCATACATGAAGATTAAACTACCAGGAACAACATTTGTGAAGGAAGTTTCCATGAATCATCCAAATTGAAGCTCAAAAAAATCGAAAACCAAAAGTGGCCGAAATATTCAAATCAAAACCTAAGCAATTCTAGACCATTTTAGCTCAAACCAAAGCTAGAATAACACTCACCGGAGCTCAAGGAGAAGATAGAGACCGGCGGTGTCGAAAAACGGTGGCCGGAGGAGGGAGAAACGACGGTGGCAAAAATGGTGGTCCCGGCGGCACCCACGGGAAGAAGAAGAAGAAGAAGAAGAAAAAGAAAAAGAAAGAAAAGGAAGGAAAAAGAAAAAGAAAAAGAAAGAAAAGGAAAAGAAAAAAAAAGAAAAAAAATAAAATAAATTAAAATAATTAAATATTAATAAATAATAAATTTTAATAATTTAATAATAAATAAAATAATCAAATAATAATAAATAAATAATAAAATATTAGGGTAATAATAAACCCTAATTAAATAAATATACACACATAGGCTTTATTTAATAATTTAAAAATATGTATGAGTTCATGCAAACCCGTAAATACATTTAGAATAATTAATAATACATTGTTTACGTGAAAATTTCCCCGAAAATGAAAGTCCCCGGGAAAATTTTACGGTAAAATACTGAAAATAATAGACAGTAATTAAAATAGGTTTAAAATACATATCAACTCGTAAAAATATCGTATAATGCATAAAAATTATTGACACTGTATATCCCGGTACAGTGTAAAAATATTTTAAAAAAAACACGGGATATTACATGCATATAGGATGCATCACTTAGGGTTTTTCATTTTCATTATATGTATTTTTTTAAGTGATTTAAATTATAATATTTTTGGTATACCTAGGGTTTGTATTTTTGTATATATGCATGTTAAATAATTATGCATGTTATTTTGATATATGCACGTTAAACAATTAGGTTTATGTTTAATACATTTTAGTATATATACATGTTTTAAATGTACATTTAGTCATAATTATTTTATTGAATGATTAGTATACTTTAGGTATAGTTTCAGTATATTTTAGGTTTATTCTTAAATAATTGCATGCTATATTATGAACCTATACTTAAATTGTTTTTAAGTTTATTTTTGGTATATTTTTTATATCTTTCCAAATAAATGCATGTTTTATTATTAATTCAAACCTAACACATTAGTGGTATACTTAGGGTTTATTTGTGATATATGCATACTAGAAAATTAGGTTATTTTGGTATATTGTGAATATATGTAAACCTAAACGCATGTTTTAGTACATACACATATTTAAATGAATATTTATACATAATTGTTTTATTAAGTGATTTGTGTATTTAGGGTATATTCTTTATATATTTAGGTACATTTTTAAGAAAATGCATGTTGTATCATTAAAATGCACTTAAATTGTTTTTAACTATATTAATGGTTTACCTTTAGTATATTTCATATTTTATTTGACATATATATGTATATACCCGAAATATACTGGGTATATTTTAGGTATATTTTTTGTATATATATATATATATATATATGGTTGATTTTACTATTATGAATATTGTTCTACATTAATTATTTTCCAAATGAATGATTTATTTTAAGTGAAGGATATTAATAGAACGTGCTTCCTAGTGGGCAGCACTAGGACCGTGTACATACCAGTGCGATAGATAAGGGTTGAGTGAGAATTAATTTTGGTGATTATAATTGATTTGATTGATTTGACTAAGATTAATAGTATAATAGATAGTGTGATTGCAGGGCCAATCACACTGACAGTTAGACTGCTGGAGCTCGATTAACTTAGTGTCTTGGGGCCAGTCTACTATCCATAATGGAATAAATGATCTATTGATTTGATTGAGATGTGAGGTGATAGATAGTGTGATTGCTGGAGCTCGGTTAACCAAATGTCTCGGGGCCAATCACACTGACAGCCAGACTACTGGAGCTCGGTTGACTTAGTGTCTCAGGGCCAGTCTGCTGTCCAGATTGGAATAAGTGTTCTATTTCAAATCAAGTGAGCCTATATGGCTAGAGTGATTAGAGATTGATTGAGGTTGCTATTATTAGGGTTCTATGGATCCTTCATGAATTAAACTAAACGTTTTCTACATTTAGTATATTTATATAAGCAAAGTCGGCATATGTGTGGAATGCGTGAATATATATATATATACATGAATGCATGATTGGATATATTTTAGATTACATGTATATATAGTATAATAATTCACTCAGTGAGGTCTGACCCCCCCCCCCCCTCAATTATTTTTTTTAGGAGATCCTATATCGTCAGACCTTAGTAGTAGAGTTCCTCGCCGATGTTCTTCTGTTCCAGCTAATTTATGTAAATATATATTTTGAACTCTGATTTGTATCCTAGAAACTACAGTAGTAGTGTTATTGTATTAGAAGAGTATTATTTTATTTTAATATTTAATACTTTGAGAGTTGTATCCGAACATTGTATGAATATATTTATTTATGGAAGGATTTGGAGTATGTAATTTGTATATTGATTCATAAAATTTTTAATTCTGTCATACTTTTTATTTATTTATTGCATGATTTTATTTTCTAAGGCTTGCTACGGGTTCCGAATTTGAAAGAATTCCTATTCCCTAGCGCCGGTTCATGACTCTTAGTTTGGATCGTGACATTAGGTTATGAAAAAGTTGGTATCAAAGCTTATGGTTGATTTTCTGCTATTTTTGTCACGACCCAAAACAGGAGTCATGACCGGCGCTAGGGAACGGGAATTCTTTCGAATCCGGAACCCGTAGCAAGCCTAAAAATAAAATAAAAATGCAATAATAACCATAAAAATATAATATGCAGCGGAAATAAAAATCATAATATCATAAATATTACAATATCATCCATCTCAACTGGATATAATTCAAAACTCATCACATCGCATATATAATCTCATAAATGTATAATCTTTATACAAATCCAGTTTTACTATAATACATCTCTTTAAAACAAATACTTTAATTCACAACTACTGCAGTATCTAGAGTAAATAAATAAGACTCAAGTATACAATTTACATAAAGAAGCCGGGGCGGAAGAAATCCGGCGTATCGACCTGCTACTGAGGTCTGAGGAAGTTGACTCTCCTGAAAAATAGTCAACGGAGGGGAGTCAGACCTCACTGAGTGAATTACTATAGTATATATACATACACTCTAAGTGATAATGCATACAGTCAACAGTATAAGAGTAATATGTATATATACAGGCAAGTTCATACAGATGCAGAAAAATCATTTTTATATATTTTGTCTGAAAATCAACTTTTATGAAGGATCACATAGAACCCTAGAATATCGCAACCTCAGAATAATAGTGTTAGACAACACTCTAGCCATACAGGCTCACTGAATCCAAATATATCCACTTAATCCATTTGGACAGTAGACTGGCCCCGAGACACTAAGTCAACCGAGCTCCAGCAGTCTGACTGCCAGTGTGATTGGCCCCGAGACACTTGGTCAACGAGCTCCAGCAATCACACCCAAACCACATCTCACATATATCAATAATCATAATCAAATCAATATCCACAAATAAGTTAGTAATATAGCCTAAATACTATAGGCGTACCGGTACGTACTCGGTCCTAGTGCTGCCCACTAGGTAGCACGTTCTATAGATATCCTTCATTAATAATATAAATCATTCATTCACAATAAATGATGCATGAATTTAAATAAATCAACAATATAAACCATATATATACCGAAAATATACCAAACATAAACCAGGTATATTTTGAGTATATATACGTCAAATAAATTCAATCAAATCATGAATTAAACTAAAAATATATTTAAAAAACATTTTAAATATATTTTATTAATAAAACATGTATATAATTTATTATATACCAAAAATATACCAAAAATATACTTGAATATAAATCATGTTATTTATGCATAATTAGTCAAAATAAAACATGCATTTTCTAAATCATGCATCCTAAGCATATATATATAATATAGTAACTCACCTAATGCGCTCCACGAGACAGGTCCGACGGGCCTGGTCCACTAACCCTCGGTCTCGGCGCAACTAAACAAGAAATAATTACTCGACATCAGAATAACCCTAACAGAAATCCTAGAATTCAATCTAGAGTATTAAATACAGAATCGAAAATTAGGGTTCGACTGGATATCACGTTTTACGAGAATTCTACCGGAAATCCGGCAGAACCTCCCCTGTAAAACAGACATCTCTCTACTCAAAAGAGTAGAGCCGACCCTGCAAAGAAAATACACTTCAAAAATACACACCATAATCAATCACAACCCCTCGGTCGGACTCCAGACTACAATCTGTCGACCGGGGTCCACAAACACAGAAAATATATTCAAATATACCAAAAATATTCTTAAATCATAGAAATACATTTCATAGGTAAAAATTACATAATTAACCTTGAAACACTATAAAAATCGATTAAAACTCATTTTATTTGAAAAACCGTATATTATATATATAATTGAAAATAATTCCCGGAAAATAGTTTTAATTAGTTAAAAATACCAAATAATTTATAGAAATCATTTTTATACCTTAAATAAATATTAAAACCAATTAAATTACATTTTTAGCCAATTTAGGGTAAAATTACCAAAATACCCCTATATATATATATATACCTAAATTACTTCAAAAATTCACCAAAAATTCATACATGAAGATTAAGCTACCAGGAACAACATTTGTGAAGGAAGTTTCCATGAATCATCCAAATTGAAGCTCAAAAAAATCGAAAACCAAAAGTGGCCGAAATATTCAACTCAAAACCTAAGCAATTCTAGACCGTTTTAGCTCAAACAAAAGCTAGAATAACACTCACCGGAGCTCAAGGAGAAGATAGAGACCGGCGGTGTCGAAAACGGTGGCCGGAGGAGGGAGAAACGACGGTGACAAAAATGGTGGTCCGGCGGTCACGCGGGAAGAAGAAGAAGAAGAAGAAGAAAAAGAAAAAGAAAGAAAAGGAAAGAGAAAGGAAAAGAAAAAGAAAGAAAAAGGAAAAGAAAAAGAAAAAAAAAGAAAAAAGAAAAAAATAATAAATTTTAATAATTAAATAATAAATAAAATAATCAAATAATAATAAATAAATAATAAAATATTAGGGTAATAATAAACCCTAATTAAATATACACACACAGGCTTTATTTAATAATTTAAAAATATGTATGAGTTCATGCAAACCCGTAAATACATTTAAAATAATTAATAATACATTGTTTACGTGAAAATTTCCCCGAAAATGAAAGTCCCGGGAAAATTTTACGTAAAATACTGAAAATAATAGACAGTAATTAAAATAGGTTTAAAATACATATTAACTCATAAAAATATCATATAAAGTACAGAAATCACTGACACTGCATATCCCGGTATAGTGTAAAAATATTTTAAAAACACGGGATATTACAATTTTGGTCATTGAATTATGTCTTTTCTTTAAACTATTGTGGTGAATGGGTGATAATTATCAATTGATGTCATCATTACTTCTAGAATTCCATGTCTGTATTAGTGTCCTTATTATGTCTTGAATCTTGTTTCTCTATCTTTTTAGAATGAGGCAAGCATGAAATGCTCCTGCTATAGATACAATAATAAGGATGTGCAACCCTTCTAGGATGAAGCTCCTCCTCCAATCGCACAACATAAAGGATGGGGTAGGCTTGGGGTAGCGGCAACTCATGGACAAGAGCAACAGTTGCCAATAGAGCCAGAAATTCATGAGGTGGATCTTGCAGCCTTTGTAGCTGGACTAGTAGGAATTAATCAAGGTCTAGCTACACTTAATTAGGTTATGCCATTAGTCCAATAGATACTCCAGTAGAGGAACCAAGAAGTGTCAAATGTTGATGCTGCACTCCTTTACTCTAGAATTGGCAGAGTCTCTTTCAATGGTATAAGAGATGTTTTGGGCTTTATTAATACAATTGAGTCATAGACAATAGCAGGGCATATTGATTATCAGAGAATCTTGATTATTGAGCTATCCGTTCAAGCTGTTGTTTAATACTAGTTTATGTAGTCTATTTAGCCTTACATGAATAATATAACCTGGCTTGAATTTAATGAGTAGTTCCTAAGATACTTTTTTCCATTAACAGTAAGAGATGCTTTCAGATGGCAACTACTGCACATAGAGGGGACAAGTCTATGGAAGAGTATACTAAAGAATTTTATAGGCTAGCTCACCATGCTGAAAATATAAAGAGAGATGAATATAGAGCTACTAACTTGTATGTTACTAGACTAGGGCTAGCATATATAGGCATTCATACAGAGGACCGTACTTTAGAAAGAGTGGTAGAGGAGGCTAGATCTTTAGAAAGAAGACATGTAATGCAAGGCACTATTCCTAATCCTTATTTAGGTAGTTGCAATAGATTAAGAGCATCTTAAGGCATTCACTAGCCATCATTTCAACTTGGTAGTACTAGTGTGCAAAATGGTACCCTCCTAGCAGCTTAGAGGTAAAAGGGGACATAAATCTAAGACATATAATCGCAGGCAGAGTAGACCTATTATATTTGAACCTGGAGCTAATAGCAGTAGTAATGGGAAGAGTTCTAGGTATGGTAATTCAAGATCAGGGTCTAATGCATGTATTAATTATGACAGAGTACATCAAAGCCCTTATCACTTACCATTAGGAGCCTATTTCAAGTGTGGACAGGTTAGACATTTTGTTAGTACATGTCCATATTCTATTTATCAGCAGGCATACCCTCAGGGTTCATCATCAATAATTGCTCAACTAGTACAATAAACTCTTTAGTTTCATGCACTAGTGTATCCTCAACATAATTTGTAAGCCATCAAAGACATGGTACAGGAGGTAGGCATGGAGGAAGAGTTGGTGGCAAAAGATTTATACAACCATCCACTTATAGCAAGCAGGCCATAGATAGGCTAGAGTGTTCACATTAACTCCTTAAGATGCTCAGACATCCAATGCAGTGGTTGTATCACATTCTTTTGTATATTCTATATTTGGTTTAAGAATAGGATGGTAACCATCTAAGTTATTAATTTCATTATCTGTAGTAACTCCACTTAGTGACGAGTTGAAGACAGATATAGCCTTTCCATCTTGTCCAGTGTTAGTTGAAGGTAAAGAGTTGCATGTAGACTTAGTTCTATTGGATGTGATAGATTTTGATATAATTTTGGGAATGGATTGGTTAGATCAATATTATGCCATTTTGGATTATCGGGAGAAAGAGGTGATCTTTAGAATCCCAAATGATAAGGAATTTTGATTCAGAGGTGATAAGAGTTCAATGCCTCGAAATCTCATCTTTACAATTGTAGTTAGAAAGATGCTTAGAAGAGGGTGTCAAGGCTACTTAGTTATGGTTAGGGATACATAGGTAAATAAGGGGGTGGTTAAGAATATGCCAGTAGTGTGCGAGTTTGCTAATATTTTTCCTGAAGAATTACCAATATTACCATCGAAAAGAGAGATAGAATTCTGTATTGATGTTGTACTTGGTATAGATTCTATCTCTATGTCACCTTATAGAATGGCGCCTATAGAATTAAAGGAGCTTAGAGAACAGTTACAAGAGTTGCTTAATAAGGGTTTCATTAAACCCAACACGTCTCTTTGGGGTGCACCAGTGTTGTTTGTGAAGAAGAAAGATGGTAGCCTTTGACTTTGTATCAACTATAGACAGTTAAACAAAGTTACCATCAAGAACAAGTATCCACTTCCAAGGATTGATGACTTATTTGATCAGCTTCAAGGGGCTCGGTGTTTCTCCAAGATTGACTTGAGGTTAGGGTATCATCAGTTGAGAATTAGAAGTAGAGATATACCCAAAACTGCATTTCAGATAAGATATGGCCATTATGAGTTTTTAGTGACGCCCTTTGGGTTAACTAATGCCCTAACAGCTTTTATGGACTTGATGAATTGGGTGTTTAAGCCATTCTTGGACCACTTTGTAATAGTGTTTATTGATGATATCTTGGTGTATTTTAAAAGTGAAGAGGAATATGCTATGTATTAAAGGATGGTGCTTCAAACTTTAAAGGAGCATCAATTGTATGCCAAGTTCTCAAAATGTGAGTTTTGGTTAGATCAAGTGGCATTCTTAGGCCATGTAGTATCCAAAGATGGTATACAAGTGTATCCTAATGTAATATCCCGTGTTTTTAAATATTTTTAATACTGTACCGGGATATGCAGTGTTAATAATTTTGTATATATTATGATATTTTCATGAGTTGATATGTATTTAAAACCTATTTTAATTACTGTGTCTTATTTACAGTGCTTTACGTAAAATTTTCCCGGGACTTGCATTTTCGGGAAAATTTTCACGTAAATAATTTATTATTAATTATTTTAAATATATTTACGGACTTGCATGAACTCATACATATTTTTAAATTACTAAACACCATGTATGTGTGCAATATTTATTTAATTAGGGTTTAATATATATTACCCTAATATTTTATTATTTGTTTATTAATTTATTGTTATTTAATTATTTTTATTTATTATTAAATTATTAAAATATTAAATTATATGTGTGGATGTGAAATTTTTCAAATATTTTATTAAAATTTTTATTATTTTTCTTTTTCTTTTTTCTTTTTCTTTTTCTTTTCTTTTCTTTTTTTTTTTTTTTTTTTCTTCTTCTTCTTCCTTCCCGCGCGACTACCCTTCCCCTCCCACTGCTATTCCGATCCCCGATCGTCGGTGTGCCACCAGCAGCTCCACCTTCGTCCTCAGCCGTCCCCCGCCGCCAGCAGCCTCCTTCCCCGGCGCCGGCAAGCTGTTTTTCTTCTTTTGGCCGAAATTCTTCTCCTCGCCGTCGACCACGATTCTGGCCACCATTTTCGACACCGCCAGTCTCTTTCTTCTCCTTGAGCTCCGGTGAGTGTGATTCTAGCTTTGGTTTGAGCTTAAATGGTCTAGATTTGCTTAGTTTTGAATTTTTCCATTTCGGCCATATTGGGTTTTTGATTTTTTTCGAATTTTTCTTGGTTGATTCATGAATACTCCCTTCACAAATGTTAATCCTAGTAGCTTAATCTACATGTATGAATTTTTTTGGAATTTTTGGAGATTGTTTGGATTTTTGGGTATTTTTAAATATTTTAATATTATTTTCTAATTTTCGGAAATTAATTATTTAAATTATGAAATTGTGTTTTATGGTTAAATTAGGTATTGAAATTAATTATAGGAATTTATTTGGAATTTTTATGAATTTCTGTGTATTTATTTTGAATTATTGAAGTTTATGTAATTTTGGGAAAATATGGTTAATTGTGTTTTTAATTGAAATTAATTGGTTAATTGAGTTTAATTATTAATATTATTGATAAATATGTTGAGAAAATTAATTTTGGATAATTGTATAATTTTTGGTGAATTTTTGAAGTAATTATAGTATATTTATATATATAAGGGTATTTTGGTAATTTTACCCTAAATTGGCTAAAAATGTAATTTAATTGGTTTTAATAGTTATTTAAGGTATAAAAATGATTTCTACAAATTATTTGGTATTTTTAACTAATTAAAACTATTTTTCGTGAATTATTTTCAATTATATATATAATATACGATTTTTCTAATAAAATGAGTTTTTATCGGTTTTTACTGGGTTTAAAGGTTAATTATGTAATTTCTACTTATAAAATGAATTTCTATTTGTTAAGGGTATTTTTGGTATTATCAGAATTGTTCTGTGTTTGTGGACCCCGGTCGATGGACTATAGTTTGGAGTCCGACCGAGGGGTTGTGGTTGAGTGTTGAGCCTGTTTTTCGAAGTGTGTTTCTTTGCAGGGTCGGCTCTACTCTTTGAGTAGAGAGATGTCCGTTTTACAGGGGAGCTTCTGCCAAATTTTCGGTAGAATTCTCATAAAACGTGATATCCGGTCGATCCCTAATTCCGATTCTGTGTTTAATACTCTAGATCGAATTCTAGGATTTTCTATTAGGTTTATTCTAACGTCGGTTATTTATTGTTTGTTTAGTTGCGCCGAGACAGAGGGCTAGTGGTCCAGGCCCGTCGGACCCATCTCATGGAGCGCACTAATTTGTGAGTTACTATACTATATATATATGCCTTAGGATGCATGATTTAAAAATATATGTTTTATTTTGATTAAAATGCATAGATAATGTGATTTGTAGTTAAGTATATTTTTGGTTTATTTTAGGTATATATTAAATTATATGCATGTTTTGTTAATAAATTATATTTAAAATATTTTTAAATATATTTCTAGATTAATTCATAATTTGATTGGATTTATTTGACGTATATATACTCAAAATATACCTAGTTTACTTTTGGTATATTTCTAGTATATATATGGTTTATGTTGTTATTTTATTGAAATTCATGCATCATTTATTTTTATGAATGTATGTTTTATTATTATTAATGAAGGATATCGATAGAACGTGCTACCTAGTGGGCAGCACTAGGACCGAGTACGTACCGGTACGCCTATAGTATTTACGCTATATTACTAACCATTTGTGGATATTGATTGAATGTGATTATTTGATATTGTTATTATTATTATTGCATGTTTTATTTTATTTTTTTAGGCTTGCTACGGGTTCCGGATTCGAAAGAATTCCCGTTCCCTAGCGCCGGTCATGGCCCTGTTTTGGGTCGTGACACCTAAAAAGATTAAAGGTATTACAAAATGATAGAGAACCACAACAATCACAAAAGTAAGGAGTTTTCCAGGTTTAATAGGCTACTATAGGAGATTTGTAAAGGATTTCTCCAAGATAGTTTAACCTTTGACAAGGTTAACTTAGAAGAATACTAAGTTTGTATAGACAGACAAATGTGAAGAGCACTTTTAGATGCTTAAGGATAGATTGACTTCAGCTCCAATATTAACTTTACCTTCAGGATGTAAAGGGTATATAGTGTATTATGATGCTTCTCAAGTAGGATTGGGTTTGTGTATTAATGTATAATAGGAGGGTAGTTGCCTATGCTTCACATCAGTTAAAGAAGCACGAGTAAAACTATCCTACGCATGATTTGAAGATGGAAACACTAGTATTGTATTGAAGATTTGGAGGCATTACTTGTATAGAGTAACTTGTGAAATATATACGACCACAAGAGCTTAAAGTACATCTTCCAATAGAGAGACTTGAACTTGAGGAAAAGGAGATGGATGAAACTTCTTAAGACTATGGTTACTCCATCCTTTACCATCTAGGTAAAGCTAATGTGGTAGCTGATGCATTGAGTAAAAAGTTAGCATGCAACCTTGCTCACATTAGCTCAGAAAGGAGGCCAATTATTAAAGAATTATATGAGATGATTGATCAAGTGTTACAATGGAAGATAACTAAGAAATGTCTCTTAGCTCAATTCAAAGTACGATCAATGTACTTGGATAGAGTGAGAGTAGATTACAGAATGGACCCACAGTTGTAAAGAATAACATCAAAAGTGCAACAGGGTCAATCTTGAGAGTTTGTTATTAATAATGAGAGTGTGTTGTGTTTGGGTACTAAGTTGTTTGTATTAGATATAGATGACTTGAGGCGAGAGATTATGGAAGAAGCTCATTATTCTACTTATAGAGTTCATCCTGGTTCTACCAAGATGTATCATGATTTGAAAAATGCATATTTGTGGAATAAAATGAAGAGAGACATTGCTAAGTTTATAGCCAAGTGTCTCACTTGTCAACAGGTAAAATTAAAACATCAAAGGCCTTTAGATTGTTGCAATAGTTGACTATCCTAGAATGGAAGTAGGATATGATTGCTATGAATTTCGTGACTAGACTACCTCTTACAATAAGAGGTTATGATGCCATATGGGTAATAGTTTTCAGGTTGACCAAATCAGTTCACTTCTTACCAATTAAGAAGATATACTTTACTGATGGGTTAGAAAGGTTGTACGTTAACTGAATTATTTACTTGTTTGGAGTGTTAGAAAGTATAGTGTCTGACAGAGGAGCCACTTTTACTTCAGTCTTTTGGCAAGAATTACATAAAGCATTAAGCATGAGACTTGACTTCAGTATAACTTTCCATCCTCAAACTGATGGCCAGTTAGAACAGACCATTCAAACATTGGAGGATATGTTGTAGATGTGAGTAATAAACTTTGGTGGTCAATGAGATTTTCATTTAATTGAATTTGCGTATAACAACTGTTATCATACAAGTATTGGAATTGCTCTTTATGAAGCATTGTATGGTAGGAATTGTAGATCACCCATGTGTTAGAAAATTGGTGAGAGGCAACTAGCAGCCCATAATTGGTGCAGGTGACTTCAGAGAAGGTTTCTATCATCCAATAAAGATTGAGGACAACTTTTAGTCGACAGAAAAGCTATGCAGATCCTAAAAGAAAAAAATATATCATTTTCTATTGGAGACAAAGTATTTCTCAAAGTGTCTCTAAAGAAGAAGTGATGAGATTTAGTAAGAAGGGTAAATTAGCTCTAAAATATATCAGAATTTTTGAGATTCATTTAGGAGTTGGTGATGTGGCCTACAGACTGGTGTTACCACTAGAACTGTCATAGATTCATCCAATATTTCATGTTTCCATATCGAGAAAGTACATCTTTGATCCTTCACATGTTCTTCTGTCACAAACAGTGGAGCTCAGTGAGGATTTATCATATACAGAGTATCTATGGCAATTATAGATCATCAAGTTCATCAATTGCATACCAAAGAAATACCTATGGTGAAGATACTGTGGAGCAATCATGCAATGGAAGATTGCACTTGGGAGACAGAGATAGATATATAGAACCAATACCCCTACTTATTCAGTATTAATGAAAATTTGAGGATGAATTTTCTTAAGGGGGGAAGAATGTAAGAACCTGAATTTTTTATTATAAATATTATTTTTATTATTATTTTTATTTTCCTCATTAATATTATTCTATTATTATTTTTTGTACTATTTTATTTATTAATATTATTATTTTAATTATCATTATTATTATTATTGTTGTTATTAGTATTATTTTATTTATTATCATAATTATTAAGATCCTTGTGGTTAATACTATTATTGTACTATTGTCATAAATAGTATTTTTAATATTAGTATTATTTGATATATATATATAAGTTACAAGAAAAAGGGACATGAAGGTTGGACACGCGGTGTCCATTTTGATTATAAAAGGAAAGGTAGTCCTGTGCATGGGAGGAGACAGTAGCGAGAGAGAGTAGTTTTCAGGGAAATTTTCAGTTTAGTACCAATTCTTTTTTTGCTTTTTCGTTAAATACCCAAACGAACTCCAATATACCTTAAATTTGAATGGTAGATTTGTCTTATCCTCTTCTACCTCCTCATAATTTTATTTTGCAAAAACATGTCCAAAAATTCAAAACTAAGTCGGCACCTTTTTGTATTTTGCATTGTTTTGGTGAGTTTTTGACAACAAGGTTGGTTCCATTACATTCCTCTCAATGTTAGCAGTTCATAGTTACTAACCACTCACCCAATCTATGCCTTTACAATATTTGATGAATTTTTTTAGGTATTTTACTTTGATATTTTGATCTGTAATTCAATGCATATTTTGGTTAATTTGAGGCTTTAGATGTATTCTATATATTATTAAGAATGTTTTAGTATGCTTGGTTTGTCTGGACGTAGAGTTTTTCAGGTGAAGATACGGCGGGTCCCATCCGAAATGCAGTGGAATTGAGACTGGTCCAGAAATTATGGAATTAATTTTATAAATTAGAATAAATTATGTTGATCGATTTTCATAACTGGACCAAAGTCCAATTCCACGGATTTTGAGAAATAAATTCCGGAACCGTTTTATGGAAATTCCTTAATTTCCATTTTAATTGGTTAAATTGTTAGAAATAAATTTCTTTAGCCTCAAAGGTCATATGTAGGATATTTCCAAGTAAATTTTATTAATTCATTGACTTTTATATATATATTTTGGAATTTTGGAGAATTTTTTATGGGTTTATTTGTTTTCATATGCATAATTTAAATAAATATTATTTATTACAAAAAGCTCTAAAGTGGGAGCCGTTGCATTTGGGCAGTTGAGGACATGTCAGCCGATATGGTCCATCTATGAGTTAATACTATAAATTGTTTACTGTATTTATAAATATATACGAATTTTCATGAGATTTATTAATTATGAATATAAATATTCTTGTGAGCATGAGTTATTAGTTTATTATTGCTAAGAACTTTAATAGTATGTTTTAGCTAGGAATTTATTTTATTTTATTTTATGCTATTTTATTTCATTTTATTAATTTATATGATAACCACATTTTAGAGAAAATGGTAGAACATGCTATCTGGTGGGTGTCATCAGGACTGTGTGCACCAACATTTATTTGGGTTATGAGTCAACTATGTTGTGAAATGTGAGCCTTGGTCAAGCTTTGCTCTCTATGCAAATGTATGATTATGATTATGGTTAAGCCTTGGTCGAGTTTGCTCTCTAGACAGAGGTATGCATGTTGGTTGGACCCTAGTTTAGCTTGCTCTCTGGGTGCCAGTAAACACTTGGAATAAGAGATCAACTATGGCTGGACCCTGGCTGAGCTTGCTTTCTAGGACCTATAGTTAATTGGACTAAATGAGCTGGATGACTATTAGATTTTTTAGATTTAGGGTTCTACCATGATTTCAGTTAAAGATTTTATTTTATATGAATTTTAATGGGAAGTTTTACAAAAAGAATTTTATGAAATTTGAAAGGATGTTTTATAAAGCTAATTTTAAGAAATTAAATGATTTTTAAATATTTATTTATTTTTCTAAGTTTAGTATTTTTAAATAAACGTTTATTCACTCAATGAGGTCTGACTCTTCTCAATTATTTTTTTTAAGATCTTGGGAGTCTATAATTAGTTCCACATGTCTGTGCCGGACCTGTTCTTCTCTAGCTACTTTATTTATGTCATGTTAATGTTTATTTTCTTATATTTGTAATCTAGACATCGCAATAGTAGTTGAACACTTTGATAAATGTATTTGTATTCGATAAGTTTAAATTGGATTTATGTATTATTATGATGATAGGTGTCTTAAGCATATATATTATGTTGGAGATTAATATTTATGATGGAATATTGGAGTTTTTGTAATGTAGTATTGATGTAAGAACATTTTGGAAGTACATTTATTGATTTACAAGTTTTGGGTTTGTTCCCAATTATCACGACCCAAAACAGGGGCCATGACTGGTGCTAGGGAACGGGAATTCTTTCGAATCCGGAACCCGTAGCAAGCCTAAAAATAAAATAAAACATGCAATAGTAATAATAACAATATATAATGCAGCGGAAGTAAAAATCATAAATATAATAATAACATTTGCACCAACTGAATTTAAATTAAATCCTCATCTCATATATATAAACCTTTTAATACAAATCCAGTTCAAATATAATACAACATCTCTTTAACAATTTAATGACTACTGCAGTGTCTAAATAAAATAAAACTCAAGACTCAGATAAGCAGTTTACATAGAGAAGCTGGGGCGGAAGAAATCTGGCATACAGGCCTGCTACTGAGGTCTGAAGATGATGACTCTCCTGAAAAATAGTCAACGGAGGGGAGTCAGACCTCACTGAGTGAATTACTAGAGTATATATACATGCATACTAAATGCCAATGCACACAGTCAAAAGTATATATAATATGTATACATACAGGCAAATACACGCAGATGCAAGAAATTCATTTTATATATTTTTTATTGAAAACCACAGTCTATGAAGGATCAAATAGAACCCTAGAATGTCGCAACCTCGAAAATAATGTTAAACAACACTCTAGCTATATAGATGTCACGACCCAAAACAGGAGTCATGACCGGCGCTAGGGAACGGGAATTCTTTCGAATCCGGAACCCGTAGCAAGCCTAAAAAATAAAATAAATCATGCAATAATAATAACCATATAATATGCAGTGGAAAATAAAAATCATAATATCATGATATTACCCATATCAACTGGATTTAAATAAAAATCTCATCTCATCACATATATAAAATCTCTTTAATACAAATCCAGTTTCAATATAATACATCTTCTTTAAAATAAAATACATGAAATCCATTACTTTAATTCACAACTACTGCAGTGTCTAGATAAAATAAATAAGACTCAAGTAGACAGTTTACATAAAGAAGTCGGGGCGGAAGAAATCCGGCGTATCGACCTGCTACTGAGGTCTGAAGAAGTTGACTCTCCTGAAAAATAGTCAACGGAGGGGAGTCAGACCTCACTGAGTGAATTATTATAATATATATACATACACACTAAGTGATAATGCATACAGTCAACAGTATATATAATATATATATATACAGGCAATTACACACAGATGCAGTAAAATCATTTTTATATACTTTATCTGAAAATCACAGTTTATGAAGGATTACATAGAACCCTAGAATATCGCAACCTCAAAAATAGTGTTAAACAACACTCTGGCCATACAGGCTCACTTATTCCAAATATATCCATTTAATCCATTTGGACAGTAGACTGGCCCCGAGACACTAAGTCAACCGAGCTCCAGCGGTCTGACTGCCAGTGTGATTGGCCCCGAGACACTTGGTCAACCGAGCTCCAGCAATCACACCTCCAAACCATATCTCACATATCAATAATCACATCAAATCAATATCCACAAATAATTTAGTAATATAGCCTAAAGCTATAGGCGCACCGGTACGTACTCGGTCCTAGTGCTGCCCACTAGGTAGCACGTTCTATTGATATCCTTCATCATTAAATATAAAACATTCATTCACAAAAATAAATGATGCATGAATTTAATCGAAATAACAATATAAACCATATATATACTGGAAATATACCAAAAGTAAACCAGGTATATTTTGAGTATATATATGTCAAATGAATTCAATCAAATTATAAATTTAGTTGGAAATATATTTAAAAACATTTTAAATATATTTTATTTACAAAACATGTATATAATTTATTATATACCAAAAATAAACCAAAAATATACTTAATATAAACTTAAGAAATAATCAAAGTATTTATACATATTTAATCAACATAAAACATGCATTTCTAAATCATACATCCTAAGCATATATATATAATATAGTAACTCACCTAATGCGCTCCACGAGACAGGTCTGACGGGCCTGGTCCACTAGCCCTCGGTCTCGGCGCAACTAAACAAGAAATAAGTAATCGACATCAGAATAACCCTAATAGAAATCCTAGAATTCAATCTAGAGTATTAAAATACGGAAACAGAATTAGAAATTAGGGTTCGACTGGACATCACGTTTTACGAGAATTCTATCGAAAATCCGGCAGAACCTCCCCTGTAAAACGGACATCTCTCTACTCAAAAGAGTAGAGCCGACCCTGCAAAGAAACACACTTCAAGAAATAGGCTCAATACAATTAAAATCCCACGGTCGGACTCCAAACTACAGACCGGGCTCCACAACACAGAATAATTCCAGATATACCAAAAATACCCTTAAATCACAGAAATACATTTTATAGGTGGAAATTACATAATTAACCTTAAAACACCGTAAAAACCGATAAAAACTCATTTTATTTGAAAAACCGTATATTATATATATAATTGAAAATAATTCACGAAAAATAGTTTTAATTAGTTAAAAATACCAAATAATTTGTAGAAATCATTTTTATACCTTAAATAACTATTAAAACCAATTAAATTACATTTTTAGACAATTTAGGGTAAAATTACCAAAATACCCCTATATATATAAATATACCTAAATTACTTCAAAAATTCACCAAAAATCATACAATTATCCAAAATTAATTTTCTCAACATATTTATCAATAATATTAATAATTAAACTCAATTATCCAATTAATTTCAAATAAAAACACATTTAACCTAATTTTCTCAAATTCACATAAACTTTAATAATTAAAAATAAATACTTATAAATTCATAAAAATTCCAAATAAATTCCTATAATTCATTTCAACACCTAATTTAACCATAAACTCCAATTTCATAATTTAAATAATTAATTTCCGAAAATTAGAAAATAATATTAAAATATTCAAAAATACCCAAAAATCCAAACAATCTCCAAAAATTCTACAAAAATTCATACATGTAGATTAAGCTACTAGGATCAACATTTGTGAAGGGAGTTTCCATGAATCAATCAATTCAAAGCTCAAAAAAATCGAAAACCCTAATGTGACCGAATTGAGTTTTAGCTCAAACCTCAAAATCCACTTGATTTCAGGCCGAAAGGAGCTTAGAATTGGAATCACCGGAGCTCAAGGAGTCGATGAAGACCGGCGGTGCACGAAATGGTGGCCGGAATCGTCGTCGACGGCAAAAAGCTCAACTTGCTGCCATGGCGGGCTTCCGGCGGCGAGGGGCGGTCCGGCGTGCTGGAATGGGAGGCGCAGTGAGGGTGAGCGATCGGGAGAGAAGAAGGAGAGGGAGGGGGCAAAATGGTAATTTTCCAAACTTTTTGATTTTTGATGTATATATGTATATATATATACTTTATACTATATATTAAAATAATATTAAATTACACACATAAAAATATTAATATTTTAATAATTTATACTAAATAAAATTAATTAAATAACAATAAAACAATTAAATACTTAATAAAATATTAGGGAAATAATAAACCCTAATTAAATAAATATACACACACCGGCTTTATTTAATAATTTAAAAATATGTATGAGTTCATGCAAGTCCGTAAATACATTTAAAATAATTAATAATACATTGTTTACGTGAAAATTTCCCCGGAAATGCAAGTCCCGGGAAAATTTTACGTAAAATACTGTAAATAATACACAGTAATTAAAATAGGTTTAAAATACATATTAACTCGTAAAAATATCATATAAAATATAGAAATCATTAACTCTGCATATCCCGATATTGTGTAAAAATAGTTTAAAAACACGGGATATTACAGTCTCCCCCCCTTACAAGAATTCGTCCCCGAATTCCAGAAAAACAAGATCAAGAAGGGAAGAGATACGGGTAAGAAGCTCGCATCTCAGCTTCAGTCTCCCACGTATGCTCTTCAACTCTGTCGCTACGCCACAGAACCTTGACCATCGGAATCTGCTTCGATCTCAACTGTCGAACTTGAAAATCAACGATCGCCATAGGTTCTTCCACAAATGTCAAATCTTCACTCACTTCCACATTGTCAGGCTGCAACACGTGTGAAGGATCTGAGATATACTTCCTCAACATCGAGATATGAAATACTGGATGCACTTGTGACATATTCGGAGGCAAATCCAACCGATATGCAATAGTGCCAACTCTCTCCAGAATCTCAAACGGTCCAATATATCTCGGTGCTAACTTACCCTTCCTGCCAAATCTCATCACACCCTTCATCGGAGATACCTTCAGAAAAACAAAATCTCCAACCTGAAACTCTACATCTCTGCGCCTAGGATCCGCATAACTCTTCTGTCTGCTAACTGCGGTCTCTAATCTGCGCTTGATTAAGGCAACTTTCTCTGCAGCATCTTGAACCATCTCAGGTCCAGTCAAAGCTCTCTCACCAATCTCATCCCAACTCAACGGGGATCTACACTTCCTTCCATACAATACCTCGTATGGTGCCATGCCAATACTGCTATGGTAGCTGTTATTATATGCAAACTCAACAAGCGACAAATGATCATCCCAGCTACCTCCCAAATCCAAGACACACATCCTCAACATATCTTCCAGTGTCTGGATCGTCCTCTCAGATTGACCATCTGTTTGAGGATGAAAAGCAGTACTGAAATCCAACCTAGTACCCATCGCTTCCTGCAACTTCTACCAAAAACGAGAAGTAAACACCGAACCTCTATCTGACACAATGGACACAGGTACTCCATGAAGGCACACAATATGCTTCACATACAACTTCGCCAATCTAGCAACTGAATATGTGGCTTTCACAGGCAAGAAATGTGCAGACTTCGTCAATCTGTCTACAATCACCCATATGGAATCGTATCCATCCTTCGAACGAGGTAAACCGACCATAAAATCCATAGCTATCCTTTCCCACTTCCACTCGGGAATAGGAAGAGGCTGAAGCTTCCCAGAAGGCTTCTGATGTTCGGCTTTCACTTGCTGACTCGTCAAGCACTTAGCAACATAATCAGCGACATCCTTCTTCAATCCATCCCACCAGTATAAATCTCTGATACTGTGGTACATCTTAGTGACACCCCGGATGAACGCTGTAAGCTGTAGAATGTGCTTCCTCTAGGATCTCTTCTCTCAAATCATCCACATCAGGAACACACAGTCTACCACTGATCCACAACACACCATCATCATCAAGTGTGAAATCAGTGAACTTCCCTGCTCGAACATTCTCTGCAAGCTCTTCCAGAATAGGATCTCGGCTCTGAGCTGCTTTAATCCTATCCCTCAGTACAGATCGTACTTTAAACTGAGCTAGCAATCCACCTGATCTACTAATCTTCATCATCAGACCTTGATCCACCATCAAATGCAACTCCTGGATCAATGGTCTCCTCTCAACACCAATGTGAGCAAGACTACCTGAAGACTTCCTACTCAAGGCATCTGCTACCACATTAGCTTTACTCGAATGGTAAAGAATCTCGCAATCATAATCCTTCAACAATTCCAACCATCTTCTCTGCCTCAAATTCAAATCTCTCTGCTGAAAAATGTACTTAAGGCTCTTGTGATCAGTAAATATCTCACAAGTCACCCCGTACAAACAATGTCTCCAGATCTTCAAAGCAAAGATCACTGCAGCCATCTCAAGATCATGTGTAGGATAGTTCTGCTCATGCTTCTTCAACTGCCTCGAAGCATAGGCTATCACCCTTCCATTCTGCATCAACACACAACCAAGACCAATTCTAGAGGCATCACAGTAAACTGTGAACTTATCCACACTATTAGGCAAAGCTAATACTGGCGCTGTGGTCAATTTCTCCTTCAACAACTGAAAACTATTCTCACAAGCTTCTGACCACTCGAATCTAACATTCTTCTGAGTCAAGCGAGTCATAGGGGCTGCTATCCTGGAAAAATCCTGCACAAACCGCCTATAATACCCGGCTAAACCCAGAAAACTCCGAATCTCCGTAACCGAAGTAGGTCTAGGCCATTCAGACACTACCTCAACCTTCTGTGGATCAACCTGAATACCTTCACGTGTCCAAGAAAAGAAACACTCTCCATCCAGAAATCACACTTCGAGAATTTAGCATAAAGCTGATGGTCTCTCAGTGTCTGTAGTACAATCCTCAAATGATATACATGCTCTTCCATACTCCTCGAATATACTAGTATATCATCAATGAAGACTACTACAAACTGATCCACATACGGTCTGAATACCCTATTCATCAGATCCATAAAAGCTGTTGGTGCATTAGTCAAACCAAAAGACATCACCAGAAACTCATAATGGCCATATCTAGTGCGGAATGCTGTCTTAGGAATATCAGCTTCACTGATCCATAGCTGATGATAACCCGACCTCAAGTCAACCTTAGAAAAGAACTGTGCACCCTGTAGCTGATCAAACAAATCATCTATCCTCGGGAGAGGATACTTGTTCTTCACTGTAACCTTATTCAACTCTCTGTAGTCAATGCACAGTCTCAGGGTACCATCCTTCTTCTTCACAAACAAGACTGGTGCACCCCAAGGGGAAACACTGGGTCTAATAAAACCTTTATCCAACAACTCTTGCAACTGCTCCTTTAACTCTTTCAACTCTGCAGGAGCCATACGATAGGGTGGCATAGATATAGGAGTAGTACCTGGAACCACATCAATACAGAACTCAATCTCTCTATGAGGTGGTAAACCTGACAACTCCTCGGGAAAAACATCAGGAAACTCACAAGCAACAGGAACATCTGTGAGTGACAACTTCTCCACTGACGTATCCCTGACCAATGCCAAATACCCCTGACAACCTTTCCTCAATAATTTCCTAGCCGTAATAACAGAAATAAGATTCTGAGGTGCTGAACTCCTATCACCAACAAACTTAAACTCTACTTCACCAGGAATTCGAAAAGTCACCTCTTTATTCCTGCAATCTACCACGGCAAAGTGCTGAGACAACCAATCCATTCCCAAAATAATATCAAACTCCATCACATCCAACAAAATCAAATTGGCGGGTAATTCTCTATCTCCCACGAGAACTGGACAACCAGAAAGAACAATATCGGTGTCCAAAGAATCGCTCAGAGGAGTGGCAACAGACAAAGGAAAAGCCATCCTCGAAGCTTGCCAACAAGATTTAGAAGCAAAAACAGAAGAAACAAATGAATGCGTGGCACCCGGATCAAACAAAACCCATGCATCCAGGTAACAAACAGAAACAATACCTGCCACGACTGCATTAGATGCCTGAGCATCCTGCTGAGTCAGATGGAAAACTCTAGCCTGACCTCGACCTCCCTGCTGACTGGTAGAAGCCTGGCCAACACCTCTGGCACCTCCTCTAGTACCTCTACCACGACTCTGCTGTAGGCATACCAGCAAAAGCTGAACCCAATCCAGTAACGTACGTAGTAACTGCAAAATACTGATCTCGCATCAGATCCTCAGCATATCTACCCAGACGAAGAAACTCTCGGGTATACTCCTCTACAGATCGATCTCCACGAGAAATACTAGTCAGACGGAGACGATAGCTCAAACGAAGAGGCTCTGGATAAAATCTCCTCATAAACCGCTCTCGGAACTGAGCCCAGGTCATCGTCATCATATAGGGCTGGATCATCTGAATAAACCAATCTAGAGCTGGTCCCTCAACAGACAACTCAACAATCATGATCCGCTGGTACTCGGTATGAGCAGTCCGAGTCCTCGTCTCAATCGCATGCAGAAAATCTAAAGGATCAGAAGTACCATCAAAAGTAATCCTGCCAACTCGGGCATAGAACAAAGCTGCCTCAGGGTCAGACATACCCTGCTGATAGGCAGGCTGAACAGGCTGAACAACAGGAGGAACAGGAACATCAAATTCAGGCTCAACAGGCTCCTCGTCCTGTAACTCTCTCTGCCTACGGCGACCTGCCGCTCCTCGAGGTCTACCCCTGCCACGACCTCTACGTCTAACTGGCAGCTCAGGAGGTAAAACCTCATCCTAAAAAGACTCATCATCCTCGGCCTCAACGATCGGTGGAGCGACACGCGCTCGCCTCCTCATACTGAAAAGACAAACGGAAAGATTCAGACAAAACAGACAATGGAGGAATAACGCTGAAAACTACAGCAAGGAATACTTATCAAGACATACTCGAACCTAATACACTGCAGTAGTCCAACAGAAAACACAACTAAAAAACTAGGGCCACAACTCACACAACTAAGCCCTGACACAGAACTCCGCTCTGATACCAACTTTGTCACGACCCAAAACAGGAGTCATGACCGGCGCTAGCGAACGGGAATTCTTTCGAATCCGGAACCCGTAGCAAGCCTAAAAAATAAAATAAATCATGCAATAATAATAACCATATAATATGCAGCGGAAAATAAAAATCATAATATCATGATATTACCCATATCAACTGGATTTAAATAAAAATCTCATCTCATCACATATATAAAATCTCTTTAATACAAATCCAGTTTCAATATAATACATCTTCTTTAAAATAAAATACATGAAATCCATTACTTTAATTCACAACTACTGCAGTGTCTAGATAAAATAAATAAGACTCAAGTAGACAGTTTACATAAAGAAGTCGGGGCGGAAGAAATCCGACGTATCGACCTGCTACTGAGGTCTGAAGAAGTTGACTCTCCTGAAAAATAGTCAACGGAGGGGAGTCAGACCTCACTGAGTGAATTACTATAATATATATACATACACACTAAGTGATAATGCATACAGTCAACAGTATATATAATATATATATATACAGGCAATTACACACAGATGCAGTAAAATCATTTTTATATACTTTATCTGAAAATCACAGTTTATGAAGGATTACATAGAACCCTAGAATATCGCAACCTCAAAAATAGTGTTAAACAACACTTTGGCCATACAGGCTCACTTATTCCAAATATATCCATTTAATCCATTTGGACAGTAGACTGGCCCCGAGACACTAAGTCAACCGAGCTCCAGCGGTCTGACTGCCAGTGTGATTGGCCCCGAGACACTTGGTCAACCGAGCTCCAGCAATCACACCTCCAAACCATATCTCACATATCAATAATCACATCAAATCAATATCCACAAATAATTTAGTAATATAGCCTAAAGCTATAGGCGCACCGGTACGTACTCGGTCCTAGTGCTGCCCACTAGGTAGCACGTTCTATTGATATCCTTCATCATTAAATATAAAACATTCATTCACAAAAATAAATGATGCATGAATTTAATCGAAATAACAATATAAACCATATATATACTGGAAATATACCAAAAGTGAACCAGGTATATTTTGAGTATATATATGTCAAATGAATTCAATCAAATTATAAATTTAGTTGGAAATATATTTAAAAACATTTTAAATATATTTTATTTACAAAACATGTATATAATTTATTATATACCAAAAATAAACCAAAAATATACTTAATATAAACTTAAGAAATAATCAAAGTATTTATACATATTTAATCAACATAAAACATGCATTTCTAAATCATACATCCTAAGCATATATATATAATATAGTAACTCACCTAATGCGCTCCACGAGACAGGTCCGACGGGCCTGGTCCACTAGCCCTCGGTCTCGGCGCAACTAAACAAGAAATAAGTAATCGACATCAGAATAACCCTAATAGAAATCCTAGAATTCAATCTAGAGTATTAAAATACGGAAACAGAATTAGAAATTAGGGTTCGACTGGACATCACGTTTTACGAGAATTCTACCGAAAATCCGACAGAACCTCCCCTGTAAAACGGACATCTCTCTACTCAAAAGAGTAGAGCCGACCCTGCAAAGAAACACACTTCAAGAAATAGGCTCAACACAATTAAAATCCCACGGTCGGACTCCAAACTACAGACCGGGCTCCACAACACAGAATAATTCCAGATATACCAAAAATACCCTTAAATCACAGAAATACATTTTATAGGTGGAAATTACATAATTAACCTTAAAACACCGTAAAAACCGATAAAAACTCATTTTATTTGAAAAACCGTATATTATATATATAATTGAAAATAATTCACGAAAAATAGTTTTAATTAGTTAAAAATACCAAATAATTTGTAGAAATCATTTTTATACCTTAAATAACTATTAAAACCAATTAAATTACATTTTTAGACAATTTAGGGTAAAATTACCACAATACCCCTATATATATAAATATACCTAAATTACTTCAAAAATTCACCAAAAATCATAAAATTATCCAAAATTAATTTTCTCAACATATTTATCAATAATATTAATAATTAAACTCAATTATCCAATTAATTTCAAATAAAAACACATTTAACCTAATTTTCTCAAATTCACATAAACTTTAATAATTAAAAATAAATACTTATAAATTCATAAAAATTCCAAATAAATTCCTATAATTCATTTCAACACCTAATTTAACCATAAACTCCAATTTCATAATTTAAATAATTAATTTCCGAAAATTAGAAAATAATATTAAAATATTCAAAAATACCCAAAAATCCAAACAATCTCCAAAAATTCTACAAAAATTCATACATGTATATTAAGCTACTAGGATCAACATTTGTGAAGGTAGTTTCCATGAATCAATCAATTCGAAGCTCAAAAAAATCGAAAACCCTAATGTGACCGAATTGAGTTTTAGCTCAAACCTCAAAATCCACTTGATTTTAGGCCGAAAGGAGCTTAGAATTGGAATCACCGGAGCTCAAGGAGTCGATGAAGACCGGCGGTGCACGAAATGGTGGCCGGAATCGTCGTCGACGGTAAAAAGCTCAACTTGCTGCCATGGCGGATTCCGGGCGTTCCAGCGGGCTTCCGGTGGCCTGGTCACATCGGAGAGGGAGAGGAAGGAAGGGGAAGGAGGTTGGCGGCAGCTGGTGGCGGCGAGGGGCGGTCCGGCATGCTGGAATGGGAGGCGCAGTGAGGGTGAGCGATCGGGAGAGAAGAAGGAGAGGGAGGGGGCAAAATGGTAATTTTCCAAACTTTTTGATTTTTGATGTATATATGTATATATATATACTTTATACTATATATTAAAATAATATTAAATTACACACATCAAATATACACCACACACTGTAATATCCCGTGTTTTTACATGTTTTTATACTGTATCGGGATATGCAGTATTAATAATTTTGAATATGTATATATACGATATTTTTATGAGTTAATATGTATTTTAGACCTATTTTAATTACTGTATATTATTTTCAGTGTTTTACGTAAAATTTTCCCGGGACTTTCATTTTCGGGGAAATTTCCACGTAAACAATTTATTATTAATTATTTTAAATGTATTTACGGGTTTGCATGAACTCATACATATTTTTAAATTATTAAATAAAGCCCGTGTGTGTATATTTATTTAATTAGGGTTTATTATTACCCTAATATTAATTTAAGTATTTAATTGTTTTATTGTTATTTAATTAATTTTATTTAGTATAAATTATTAAAATATTAATATTTTTATGTGTGTGGTGTATATTTGATGTGTGTAATTTAATATTATTTTAATATATAGTATAAAGTATATATATATACATATATACATTAAAAATTACAAAAGTTTGCCAAATTACCATTTTGCCCCCGACAGTTTTCTTCTTCTTCTTCTTCTCCGACCGATTCCTTCTCCATTTCTGGCCGCTGTCACGCCGTTCCTTCACCGTGGGTGTGCTGTCCGGTGTGCCACCATCTTCCCCGACCAGTTTCGCCGCCTGTGGAGGCCGTTTCCGACGTCGGGAGAGTGATTTTGGCCGGAGAAGCCGAAAATCAACTCACCGTCGATCACGCCGATTCCGGCCACCATTTTCGACACTGCCGGTCTCTTTCTTCTCCTTGAGCTCCGGTGAGTGTTATTCTAGCTTTGGTTTGAGCTAAATTGGCCTAGAATTGCCTAGTTTTCGATTTGTCCAATTCGGCCTATTAGGGTTTTTGATTTTTTTCGAATTGTTCTTGATTGATTCATGCTTAATTCCTTCACAAATGTTGTTCCTAGTAGCTTAATCTACATGTATGAATTTTTGTGGAATTTTTGGAGATTTTTTGGATTTTTGGGTATTTTTGAATATTTTAATATTATTTTCTAATTTTCGGAAATTAATTATTTAAATTATGAAATTGGATTTTTTGGATAAATTAGGTGTTAAAATGAATTATAGGAATTTATTTGGAATTTTTATGAATTTCTAAGTATTTATTTTTAATTATTGAAGTTTATGGAATTTTGGAAAAATTAGGTTAAATGTGTTTTTATTTGAAATTAAATGGATAATTGGGTTTAATTATCAATATTATTGATAAATATGTTGAGAAAATTAATTTTGGATAATTGTATGATTTTTGGTGAATTTTTGAAGTAATTTAGGTATATTTATATATATAGGGGTATTTTGGTAATTTTACCCTAAATTGTCTAAAAATGTAATTTAATTGGTTTTAATAGTTATATAAGGTATAAAAATTATTTCTACAAATTATTTGGTATTTTTAATTAATTAAAACTATTTTTCGTAAATTATTTTCAATTATATATATAATATACGGTTTTTCTAATAAAATGAGTTTTAATCGGTTTTTATAGTGTTTCAAGGTTAATTATGTAATTTTTACCTATAAAATGTATTTCTGTAATTTAAGGATATTTTAGGTATTTTCTGTAATTATTCTGTGTTTGTGGACCCAGGTCGGTGGACTGTAGTTTGGAGTCCGACCGTGGGATTTTGATTGTGTTGAGCTTGTATTTCGAAGTGTGTTTCTTTGCAGGGTCGGCTCTACTCTTTTGAGTAGAGAGATGTCCGTTTTACAGGGGAGGTTCTGCCGAATTTTCGGTAGAATTCTCGTAAAACGTGATATCCAGTCGAACCCTAATTTCTAATTCTGTTCCCGTATTTAAATACTCTAGATTGAATTCTAGGATTTCTGTTAGGGTTAATCTGATGTCGATTACTTATTTCTTGTTTAGTTGCGCCGAGACCGAGGGCTAGTGGACCAGGCCCGTCGGACCTGTCTCGTGGAGCGCATTAGGTGAGTTACTATACTATGTATACATGCTTAGGATGCATGATTTAGAAATATATGTTTTACTTGATTTAAAATGCATGTTTTATTTTGACTGAATATGCATAAATAATGTGATTTATGTTCAAGTATATTTTTGGTATATAATAAATTATATACATGTTTTATTAATAAAATATATTTAAAATGTTTTTAAATATATTTTTAGTTTAATTCATGATTTGATTGAATTTATTTGACATATATATACTCGAAATATACCTGGTTTACTTTTGGTATATTTCCAGTATATATATGGTTTATATTGTTGATTTATTTAAATTCATGCATCATGTATTTGTGAATGAATGTTTTATTATTTATTAATGAAGGATATCGATAGAACGTGCTACCTAGTGGGCAGCACTAGGACCGAGTACGTACCGGTACGCCTATAGTATTTAGGCTATTATACTAACTTATTTATGGATATTGATTTGATGTGATTATTGATATGTGAGATGGGATTTGGGTGTGATTGTTGGAGCTCGGTTGACCAAGTGTCTCGGGGCCAATCACACTGGCAGTCAGACTGCTGGAGCTCGGTTGACTTAGTGTCTCGGGGCTAGTCTACTGTCTAAATGGATTAAGTGGATATATTTGGAATAAGTGAGCCTGTATGGCCAGAGTGTTGTCTAACACTATTATTCTGAGGTTGCGATATTCTAGGGTTCTATATAATCCTTCATAAAAGATGATTTTCAGATAAAATATATAAAAACGATTTTTCTGCATCTGTGTGAATTTGCCTGTATATATACATATTAGATATGTATTGTTGACTGTATGCATAGTCATTTAGAGTGTATGTATATATATTATAGTAATTCACTCAGTGAGGTCTGACTCCCCTCCGTTGACTATTTTTCAGGAGAGTCAACTTCCTCAGACCTCAGTAGCAGGTCGATACGCCGGATTTCTTCCGCCTCGGCTTCTTTATGTAAATTGTCTACTTGAGTCTTATTTATTTTATCTAGATACTGCAGTAGTTGTAAATTAAAGTATTGGATTTCATGTATTTTGTTTTAAAGGAAATATATCGTGTTAAACTGGATTTGTATTAAAGAGATTTTATATATATGAGGAGATGAGTTTTTATTTAATCCAGTTGATATGGATGATATTATGACATTATGATTTTTATTTTCCGCTGCATATTATATGGTTATTGTTATTGCATGATTTATTTTATTTTTAGGCTTGCTACAGGTTCCGGATTCGAAAGAATTCCCGTTCCCTAGCGCCGGTCATGACTCCTGTTTTGGGTCGTGACACACACATAAAAATATTAATATTTTAATAATTTATACTAAATAAAATTAATTAAATAACAATAAAACAATTAAATACTTAATAAAATATTAGGGAAATAATAAACCCTAATTAAATAAATATACACACACCGGCTTTATTTAATAATTTAAAAATATGTATGAGTTCATGCAAGTCCGTAAATACATTTAAAATAATTAATAATACATTGTTTACGTGAAAATTTCCCCGGAAATGCAAGTCCCAGGAAAATTTTACGTAAAATACTGTAAATAATACACAGTAATTAAAATAGGTTTAAAATACATATTAACTCGTAAAAATATCATATAAAATATAGAAATCATTAACTCTGCATATCCCGGGTACTGTGTAAAAATAGTTTAAAAACACGGGATATTACAATAGAATCACTTATTCCAAATAGGTTCACTTAATCCATTTGGACAGTAGACTGACCCCGAGACACTAAGTCAACCAAGCTCCAGCAGTCTGACTGTCAGTGTGATTGGCCCTGAGACACTTAGTCAACCGAGCTCCAACAATCACACCTCCAAACCATATCTCACATATCAAATAATCATATCCCATCAATATCCACAAATGGTTAGTAATATAGCCTAAATGCTATAAGCGTACCGGTACGTACTCGGTCCTAGTGCTGCCCACTAGGTAGCACGTTCTATTGATATCCTTCATTAATAAATATAAAACATTCATTCATAAATAAATGATGCATGAATTTAAATAAAATAGCAACAACAACCATATATATACTAGAAATATACCAAAAGTAAACCAAGTATATTTCGAGTATATATACGTCAAATAAATCCAATCAAATTACAAATTAAGCTAGAAATATATTTAAAAACATTTTAAATATAATTTATTAATAAAACATGCATATAATTTAATATATACCAAAAATAAACTAAAGATATACTTAAATACTAATCACATTATTTATGCATATTTAATCAAAATCAAACATATATTTCTAAATCATGCATCCTAAAGCATATATATATAAAATAGTAACTCACACTTAGTGCGCTCCTCGAGATGGGTCCGACCGGCCTGGTCCACTAGGCCTCGGTCTCGGCGCAACTAAACAAATAATAATAACAGACATCAGAATAAACCTAATAGAAAATCCTAGAACTCGATCTAGAATATTAAACACAGAATCGAAATTAGGGTTCGACCGGACATCACGTTTTACGAGAATTCTACCGAAAATTCGATAGAACCTCCCCTGTAAAACGGACATCTCTCTAATCAAAGAGTAGAGCCGACCCTGCAAAGAAACACACTTTGGAAAACAGGCACAACAACTCATCCACAACCCCTCGGTCGGACTCCAAACTACAGTCTACCGATCGGGGTCCACAATTCACAAAGTAATTTCAGAAATACCAAAAATACCCTTATAATATAGAAATACATTTTATACGTAGAAATTACATAATTAACCTTTAAACTCAGTAAATGTAATGACCTATATTTTTTTTTAAATTATCTTATTTTAGAATAAGATTTGCACTGTTAATAAAAAAATTTAAAAGTAAATTAAATTATTTACTATTTTATGATTATTATTATTATTATTATTAGTATTATTTTATGTTAAATAAATTTCCTAGGTAAATATTTATTTATTTGAGACTTATTATTTCAAACATTAATTTATGTTATTGATGTTTTTTTTTTTTGATAGAATTATTTTAAATAACATTATTTATGTGCATTATTATTTTTATCAATATACATTATTTATTTTATTATCAAATTGTTTTATTTGAATTAACGTTTTTTTTTTTTAGTGTTATTTCATGTGTATATTGTTGTGTGATGTGTGTGTGTTTATTATTATATGTGTGTATATTTTTAATTGTATGGTGAAGATTTAAAGTTACATATTATAATATATAGTTTTATTAATATAATATATATATATATATATATATATTTACACATGCATGCATGCAAGACCCATACATGCATGCATTCATTAACACTACATAAGAAATAAATCGTGGACCAAAAGAAAATAACAAAGGAAGAAACAAAAGCATTTTTTGGACAGAAACTTAACAAACCCACAAAAACCACTATTCACTCATCTTCTCCCTCTCTGTTGCCGTCCGACCAACGCCTGTCGGAGCGCCTCTCCCCCATCCGCCTGTCGCCATCCTCTTCCAGCCATCACCACTAGCAGCCACCATCATCTCCGACATCATTGAGCAGCTCTGACAGTGAGTGACCGTGTATGAAGCTTTCTATCATCCCCTCCATTTCCGGTCGCTGTTCTTCTCACCGTCGGTCTCTTTCTCTTCCTTGGACACCGGTGAGTGTAAATCCAAGCTTCTTTTCGATTGATATTGTGTTTTGTAGGGTGGTGTGTGTTTTTTTTTGTTTTTGGCTCATTAGGGTTTTAAATTTTTTTAGGGTGTTAATGGTCAATTCATGAAAAATTTCTTCACAAACTTTGTTCTTGCAAGCTTAATCTAGATGCTGTAATTTTTTTAGAATTTTTGGAAATTATTTTAATTTTTGTGAATTTTTGATTATTTTATTATTATTTTCTAAATTTCGAAAATTAATTAATTAAATTATGAAATTGTGTTTTATGGTGATTATAGGAGTTGAAATGAATTATAGAAATTTATTTTTAATTTTTTTGAATTTTTATGTATTTATTTGGAATTTATTAAGTTTATGTAATTTTGAAAAAAATAGGGTTAATTATGTGTTTAATTGAAATAAATTGGTAAATTGAGTATATTTATTGATATTATTGAATTATATGTTGAGAAATTAATTTTTGAGTAATCATATAATTTTTGGTGAGTTTTTTGAACATTTATAGTGAATATATATATATAGGGGTATTTTGGTAATTTTACAATAAATTGGCTAAAAATATAATTAAATTGGTTTTAATAATTATTTGAGCTATAAAAATTATTTCTGCAAATTTTTAGTATTTTTAACTAATTAAAACTATTTTTTGTAAATTATTTTTAAATTATACATATATGCATATTTTAAGAATAATGTATATTATTGGAAATTATGGGTTTTTATATATTTATGTCTAATTAAATTTAATTAAGTTTCATGTTATACTTTAAATATGATTTTAATGTTTATTTATGAAAGTAAAATTTTCCTGAACTTATTAATTAGAATTGAGTTGTGAATCCGGTCGGGCTAATACTGTGTTGGAGAGCCGACCCAAGTGTAGACTGTGTGCGAATTTTTAGAAGTGCGTTTTTCATGCAGGAATGGCTCTACCTATGGTAGAGAGATGTCCGTTTTACAGAGGAGACTCTGCCGAAATTTCGGTAGATTTTCTCGTAAAATGTGATATCCGTAAAAATTTTTACCGTTAGTTAGGTTAAATCCTGTCTATCGAGTCTTGTCCGATTTTCCTCGAGTCAGTCTGGAATTTCATTATTTCGTTGATTGTTGATTTCGATTCCTTAGTCATGTTTTAAAAGTCGATTATTGTTTTCTTTTAGAGCATTTCGGAGCAGAAGTTGTGAGGCCGAGGCAGACGCGTGGTCGTCAGCCTTCGCATTCATCCTGTAAGTCAATAGAACGATCTGTGCGTGTGTTTATTTAAAGAATGCATGCGCTCGTATTTCTATTATGATGATTATATGATTTATTTAATGTAATGCTATTGTTTACAATTTAAATCCATTTTATTTATTTAAAATCGATTGAGAAATTTTAGTAGAACGGGCTACCTGGTGGGCTTCACCAGGACTATGTGCACATGGTAGAGATTGAGAGATGGATCCGATAACTGTATGATTGATGAATGTTAAACTGGGACGGGTGCCTCGGTAGAAGCCTTTGCTCTCGGGGACCGCCAGTGATTGGAAAGTCAGTAATGGACTGGGATGGGTGCCTCGGTTGATGCCTTAACTCTCGGGGACCGCCAGAGCCATATATTTGGATTAAGTGAATGACTACGGCTTGGTGCCTCGGTTGATGCCTTTGCTCTCGGGGACCGGTAGTCTAGTTGGAATAAGTGGGCCCAGCTGGCCATTTAGATTTTGGGTTTAGGGTTCTACCGAGATTTTTTCAAAAGCTATAATTATATATTACAAATTATTTTCACTATAAACGTATTAGTTTTCGAAAAGGTTTTCAAACCGTACAGCTCTTTTATTGACTTACTCAGTGAGGTCTGATTCCCCTCAATTTATTTTTTTTCAGGAGCTTGGGAGTTCGACCTCAGACTACCTCTAGGCCAGGTTTCTTCTTCACCGGCTATTTTATGTAGGTCATTGTAAGCTGTACTGTGTATGAATCTAGGTTGCTGCAGTAGTATATGTATTAAAGATTTGTATGGTCTAATCATAATTATGTAACCTATTTGTGTAAACCACGCTTATGTATGAGATTAAATTTGATTTATAATATGAGATGTTAAAACACATTATTATTTAAGCGGTTGAATTTGTGTATTCTGAGAAAAATCAGTTTGATAATGTGTTCTGTTTTCAAGTAAACTTTAATATATGAATGGTTTTATTTTCTTTTTCCCTTTAGGCTTACTACGGGTTTCAGGGGCCTTATGCTTACCCATTCCCTAGTGCCGATCATGTGCCCTCGGGTTCGGGTCGTGACAGTAAAAATCGATAAAAACTCATTTTATTAGTAAAATCGTATATTATATATATAATTGAAAATAATTCACGAAAAATAGTTTTAATTAGTTAAAAATACCAAATAATTTGTAGAAATCATTTTTATACCTTAAATAACTATTAAAACCAATTAAATTACATTTTTAGCCAATTTCATGCAAAATTACCAAAATGCCCCTATATATATAAATATACTATAATTACTTCAAAAATTCACCAAAAATAGTATAATTATCCAAAATTAATTTTCTCAACATATTTATCAATAATTAAACTCAATTTACCAATAAATTTCAATTAAAAACACAATTAACCTAATTTTCCCAAAATTATATAAACCTAAATAATTCAAAATAAATACATAGAAATTCATAAAAATTCCAAATAAATTCCTATAATTCATTTCAACACCTATAATTATCATAAAATACAATTTCATAATTTAATTAATTAATTTCCGAAAATTAGAAAATAATATTAAAATATTCAAAAATACCCAAAAATCAAAATAATCTCCAAAAATGCCAAAAAAATTCATACATGTAGATTAAGCTAAAGGGAACAACATTTATGAAGGAATTTTTCATGAATCAATCAAATTTAAGTTCAAAAAAATCAAGAACCCTAATAGGCCGAATTCGAAAAATCGAAACCTAAGCAAATCAAGACCATTTTAAGTGAAAAAAAAAATCCTGGAATCACACTCACCGGAGCTCAAGGAGAAGAAAGAGATCGGCGGTGTCGAAAACGGTGGCCGAAAACGTCGTGAACGATGTTGCTCCCACTTTCGGCTTCTCCGGCCAAAATCGACCTCCAGACGCCGGAAACGGCTGCAACAGGCGGCGGGGAAAGCTGAGGAAGGAGGTGGCACACCGGATGGCACACCAACGGTAAGGAAATGGGACGGCAGGAGGCGGAACGGTGATGGGGACGGTCGGGAGGGAGAAGA
Source organism: Mallotus nudiflorus (assembly GCA_947683625.1). NCBI lineage: Eukaryota > Viridiplantae > Streptophyta > Magnoliopsida > Malpighiales > Euphorbiaceae > Mallotus > Mallotus nudiflorus. Next base: position 55,642 of record CANTUR010001768.1, on the reverse strand, counting down.
AGGGGATGATGGCAATTTGGTAAATAAGCCTAACTTTTATAATTTGTTAATATATTAAATGTATATATGTATATATATATATACTTTATACTATATATTAAAATAATATTAAATTACACACATTAAATATACACCACACATTTATAATTTAATATTTTAAAAATTTAATAATAAATAAAAATAATTAAATAACAATAAAACTAACAAATAAATAATAAAATATTAGGGTAATTAATTAAACCCTAATTAAATAAATAAATACACATATACACGTTATCTAGTATTTTAAAATATGTATGAGTTCATGCAAGTCCGTAAATCTATTTAAAATAATTAATAGTAAATTATTTACGTGAAAATTTCCCCGAAAATGCAAGTCCCGGGAAAATTTTACGTAAAGCACTTAAAATAATAATAAACAATTAAAAATTAAATTTAAATTAAATAAAAGCTCATGAAATATCAATATTATATAATAGAATTATTAACACTGCATATCCCAATGCAGTATAAAAATATTTAAAAACACGGGATATTACAGTCTTCCCCCCTTACAAGAATTCGTCCCCGAATTCTAGAAAACAGGATCAAGAAGGAAAGAGATACGGGTAAGAAGCTCGCATCTCAGCTTCAGTCTCCCACGTATGCTCCTCGACTCTATTGCTACGCCATAGAACCTTGACTATCGGAATCTGCTTCGAACACAACTGTCAAATTTGATAATCAACGATCGCCACAGGTTCTTTCACAAACATCAAATCTTCACTCACTTCTACACTGTCGGGCTGCAACACGTGTGAAGGGTCTGAGATATACTTCCTTAGCATCGAGATATGAAATACTGGATGCACCTGTGACATACTCGGAGGCAAATCCAACCAATATGCAACAGTCCCAACTCTCTCCAAAATCTCAAACGGTCTGATATATCTTGGTGCTAACTTACCCTTCCTGCCAAATCTCATCACACCCTTCATCGGAGATACCTTCAAAAAAATGAAATCTCCAACCTGAAACTCCACATCTTTGCGCCTAGGATCCACATAACTCTTCTGCCTGCTAACTGCGGTCTTTAATCTGCGCTTAATCACGGCGACTTTCTCTACAGCATCCTGAACCATCTCAGGTCCAGTCAAAGCTTTCTCACCAGTCTCATCCTAACTCAGAGGGGATCTACACTTCCTTCCATACAAAGCCTCGTACGGTGCCATGCCAATACTGCTATGGTAGCTATTATTATATGCAAACTCAACGAGTGGCAAATGATCATCCCAGCTACCTCCCAAATCCAAGACACACATCCTCAAATTATCTTCCAGTGTTTGGATTGTCCTCTCAGACTGACCATATGTCTGAGGATGAAAAGCAGTACTGAAATCCAACCTAGTGCCCATCGCTTCCTGCAGCTTCTGCCAAAAATGAGAAGTAAACACTAAACCTCTATCTGATACAATGGACACAGGTACCCCATGAAGGCATACGATATGCTTCACATACAGCTTCGCCAATCTAGCTATAGAATAAGTGGCTTTCACAGGTAGGAAATGTGCAGACTTCGTCAACCTATCTACAATCACCCAGATGGAATCGTATCCATCCTTAGAACGAGGTAAACCGACCACAAAATCCATAGCTATCCTTTCCTACTTCCACTCGGGAATAGGAAGAGGCTGAAGCTTCCCAGAAGGCTTCTAATGTTCAGCTTTCACTTACTGACACGTCAAGCACTTAGCAACATAATCAGCGACATCTTTCTTCAATCCATCCCACCAGTATAAATCTCTGATACTGTGGTACATCTTAGTAACACCCGGATGTACATTATAGGCTGTAGAATGTGCTTCCTCTAGGATCTCTTCTCTCAAATCATCCACATCAGGAACACACAATCTACCACTGATCCACAACACACCATCATCATCGAGTGTGAAATCAGTGAACTTCCCTGCTCTGACATTCTCTGCAAGCTCTTATAGAATAGGATCTCAGCTCTGAGCTGCTTTAATCCTATCCCTCAATACATATCGCACTTTAAATTGAGCTAGCAGTCCACCTGACCTACTTATCTTCATCATCAGACCTTGATCCACCATCAGATGTAATTCCTGGATCAATGGTCTCCTCTCAATACTGATGTGAGCAAGCTTGCCTGAGGACTTTCTACTCCAAGCATCTGCTACTACATTAGCTTTGCTCGGATGATATAAGATCTCGTAATCATAATCCTTTAATAATTCTAACCATCTTCTCTGCCTCAGATTCAGATCTCTCTACTGAAAAATGTACTTAAGGCTCTTGTGATCAGTAAATATCTCACAAGTCACCCCGTATAAATAATGTCTCCAAATCTTCAAAGCAAAGATCACTGCAATCATTTCAAGGTCATGTGTAGGATAGTTCTGCTCATGCTTCTTCAACTGCCTTGAAGCATAGGCTATCACCCTACCATTTTGCATCAACACATAACCAAGACCAACTTGAGAGGCATCACAATAAATTGTGAACTTATCCACAGTATTAGGCAAAGCTAACACTGGCGCTGTGGTCAACTTCTCCTTCAACAACTGAAAACTATTCTCACAAGCTTCTGACCACTCAAATCTGACATTCTTCTGAGTCAAGCGAGTCATAGGGGCTGATATACTGGAAAAATCCTGCACAAACCGCCTATAATACCTGGCTAAACCTAGAAAACTTCGAATCTCAGTAATAGAAGTCGGTCTAGGCCACTCAGACATTGCTTTAATCTTCTGTGGATCAACCTGGATACCTTCTTTAGACACTACGTGTCCAAGAAAAGAAACACTCTCCATCCAGAAATCACACTTCGAGAATTTAGCATAAAGCTGATGATCTCTCAGTGTCTGTAGCACAATCCTCAAGTGATATACATGCTCCTCCATACTCCTCGAATAAACCAGTATATCATCGATGAAGACTACCATAAATTGATCCACATATGGTCTGAATTCCCTGTTCATCAGGTCCATAAAAGCTGCTGGTGCATTAGTCAAACCAAAGGACATCACCAGAATCTCATAATGGCCATATCGAGTGCAGAATGCTGTCTTAGGAATATCAGCTTCACTAATCCGTAACTAATGATAACCCGACCTCAAGTCAATCTTGGAAAAGAACTGTGCACCTTGTAGCTGATCAAACAAGTCATCTATCCTCGGGAGAGGATACTTGTTCTTCACTGTCACCTTATTCAGTTCTCTGTAGTCAATGCACAGTCTCAGGGTACCATCCTTTTTCTTCACAAACAGGACTGGTGCACCCCAAGGAGAAACACTAGGTCTGATGAAACCTTTATCCAATAACTCTTGTAACTGCTCCTTCAACTCTCTCAACTCTGCAGGAGCCATTCTGTAGGGTGGCATAGATATAGGAGTAGTACCTGGAACCACATCTATATATAACTCAATCTCTCTGTGAGGTGGTAAACCTGGCAACTCCTCGAAAAAAACATCAGGAAACTCACAAGCAACAGGAACATCTGTGAGTGACAACTTCTCCACTGAAGTATCCCTAACCAATGCCAAATATCCCTAACATCCTTTCCTCAACAACTTCCTAATCGTAATAGCAGTAATAAGATTTTGAGGTGCTGAACTCCTATCACCCACAAACTTAAAATCTTCTTCATTAGGAATTCTAAAAGTCACCTCTTTATTCCTGCAATCTACCACGGCATAGTGCTGAGATAACCAGTCCATTCCCAGAATAACATCAAACTCCATTACATCCAACAGAATCAAATCAGCAGGTAATTCTCTATCTCCCACGAGAACTGGACAATCAGAAAGAATAATATCGGTGTCCAAGGAATCGCTCAGAGGAGTGGTAACAGACAAAGGAAAAGCCATCCTCGAAGCTTGCTAACAAGATTTGGAAGCAAAAACGGGAGAAACAAATGAATGCGTGGCACCCGGATCAAACAAAATCCAAGCATCCAGGTAACAAACAGAAAAAATACCTGCCACGACTGCATTAGATGCCTGAGCATCCTGCTGAGTGAGATGAAAAACTCTGGCCTGTCCTCGACCTCCCTGTTGACTGGTAGAAGCCTGGCCAACACCTCTGGCACCTCCTCTAGTACCTCTACCACGACTCTGCTGTGGAACAAGTTGAGTGGAACTCTGATGCTGAGCTGGTGGTAACTGAAATGGCACAGGTGCAGCACTAGCAATCGACTGCTGTGGGAATCGCAAAATCTGCAGCTGCTGATACCTCGAGTAAGGACACGATCTGGCAAAATGTCATGTCTGCCCGCATATGAAGCATGTCAGTGGTGTCAGATAACACGGTCCCTGATGGACTCTACCATAAGTCTGCCATACACTGGTAGCTGATCCATAACTGTGACCACTGCTGCTGCTCGAAGCACTTGACCCGAATCTGAGTGGTCTACGCTGACCTCCAAGGCCATGTCTACTGCTCCGATGCACTCGCTGCTGTTGTCTCTGACTCTGCTGAGTCGGACCTCGCTGCTGACTACTCGAACCAATATGAAAACTCGAATACGGAGTAGCCTGCAATCCACTCGACTGAACTCCCAGCTGGTAATAATCAGGCATCGCTCCCTGCCTAACTAGCCTCAGCTCAATCTCCTTGGCTAACTCAATCACAGACTCCAGAGTAAGGCCTGCTGTAGGCAAACCAGCAAATGCGGAACCCAAACCAGTAACATAGGTAGTGACTGCAAAATACTGATCTCGTATCAGATCCTCTGCATATCTACCCAGACGAAGAAACTCTCGGGTGTACTCCTCTACAGATCGATCACCACGAGAAATGCTGGTCAATCGGAGACGATAGCTCATACGGAGAGGCTCTAGATAGAATCTCCTCATAAATCGCTCTCGAAACTGAGCCCAGGTCATCGTCATCATATAAGGCTGGATCATCTGAATAAACCAATCTAGGGCTGGTCCCTCAACAGATAGCTCGACAATCATGATCCACTGGTATTCGGTGTGAGCAGTCCGAGTCCTCGTCTCAATCGCGTGCAGAAAATCTAACGGATCGGAAGTCCCATCAAACGCAATCCTGCCAACTCGGGCATAGAACAAAGCTACCTCAGGGTCAGACATACCCTGCTCATAGGCAGGTTGAACAGGCTGAACAACTGGAGGCACAGGAACATCAATTCAGGCTCAACAAGCTCCTCATCCTGTAACTCTCTCTGCCTACGTCGACCTGCCGCTCCTCGAGGTCTACCTCTGCCACGACCTCTACATCTAATTGGCTGCTCAAGAGGTAAAACCTCGTCCTAAAAAGACTCATCATCCTCGGCCTCAACGACTAGTGGAGCAACACGCGCTCACCTCCTCATACTGAAAAGACAAACGGAAAGATTCAGATAAAACAGACAACGGAGGAATAATGCAGAAAACTAAAACAAGGAATACTTATCAAGACATACTTGAACCTAATTCACTGCAGTAGTTACCAAAAGAAAACACAACTTTGAAAACTAGGGCCACAACTCACACAACTAAGCCCTGACACAGAACTCTGCTCTGATACCAACTTTGTCACGACCTAAAACAGGGGCCATGACCAGCGCTAGGGAACTGGAATTCTTTTGAATCCAGAACCCGTAGCAAGCCTAAAAATAAAATAAAACATGCAATAGTAATAATAACAATATATAATGCAGCGGAAGTAAAAATCATAAATATAATAATAACATTTGCACCAACTGAATTTAAATTAAATCCTCATCTCATATATATAAACCTTTTAATACAAATCCAGTTCAAATATAATACAACATCTCTTTAACAATTTAATGACTACTGCAGTGTCTAGATAAAATAAAACTCAAGACTCAGATAAGCAGTTTACATAGAGAAGCCGGGGCGGAAGAAATCCGGCGTACAGGCCTGCTACTGAGGTCTGAAGATGATGACTCTCCTGAAAAATAGTCAACGGAGGGGAGTCAGACCTCACTGAGTGAATTACTATAGTATATATACATGCATTCTAAATGCCAATGCACACAGTCAAAAGTATATATAATATGTATATATACAGGCAAATACACGCAGATGCAAGAAATTCATTTTATATATTTTTTATTGAAAACCACCGTTTATGAAAGATCAAATAGAACCCTAGAATGTCGCAACCTCGAAAACAGTGTTAAACAACACTCTAGCTATATAGAATCACTTATTCCAAATAGGTTCACTTAATCCATTTGGACAGTAGACTGGCCCCGAGACACTAAGTCAACCAAGCTCCAGCAGTCTGACAGTCAGTGTGATTGGCCCCGAGACACTTAGTCAACCGAGCTCCAACAATCACACCTCCAAACCATATCGCACATATCAAATAATCATATCCCATCAATATCCACAAATGGTTAGTAATATAGCCTAAATGCTATAAGCGTACCGGTACGTACTCAGTCCTAGTGCTGCCCACTAGGTAGCACGTTCTATTGATATCCTTCATTAATAAATATAAAACATTCATTCACAAATAAATGATGCATGAATTTAAATAAAATAGCAACAATAACCATATATATACTATAAATATACCAAAAGTAAACCAGGTATATTTCAAGTATATATACGTCAAATAAATCCAATCAAATTACAAATTAAGCTAGAAATATATTTAAAAACATTTTAAATATAATTTATTAATAAAACATGCATATAATTTAATATATACCAAAAATAAACTAACGATATACTTAAATACTAATCACATTATTTATGCATATTTAATCAAAATCAAACATATATTTCTAAATCATGCATCCTAAAGCATATATATATAAAATAGTAACTCACACTTAGTGTGCTCCTTGAGATGGGTCTGACGGGCCTGGTCCACTAGGCCTCGGTCTCTGTGCAACTAAACAAATAATAATAACAGACATCAGAATGAACCTAACAGAAAATCCTAGAACTCGATCTAGAATATTAAACACAGAATCGAAATTAGGGTTCGACCGGACATCACGTTTTATGAGAATTCTACCGAAAATTCGACAGAATCTCCCCTGTAAAATGGACATCTCTCTACTCAAAGAGTAGATCCGACCCTACAAAGAAACACACTTCGAAAAACAGGCACAACAACTCATCCACAACCCCTCGGTCGGACTCCAAACTACAGTCTACCGACCGGGGTCCACAATTCACAGAGTAATTTCAGAAATACCAAAAATACCCTTATAACATAGAAATACATTTTATACGTAGAAATTACATAATTAACCTTTAAACACAGTAAAAATCGATAAAAACTCATTTTATTAGTAAAATCGTAAATTATATATATAATTGAAAATAATTCACGAAAAATAGTTTTAATTAGTTAAAAATACCAAATAATTTGTAGAAATCATTTTTATACCTTAAATAACTATTAAAACCAATTAAATTACATTTTTAGCCAATTTCATGCAAAATTACCAAAATGCCCCTATATATATAAATATACTATAATTACTTCAAAAATTCACCAAAAATAGTATAATTATCCAAAATTAATTTTATCAACATATTTATCAATAATATCAATAATTAAACTCAATTTACCAATAAATTTCAATTAAAAACACAATTAACCTAATTTTCCCAAAATTACATAAACCTAAATAATTCAAAATAAATACATAGAAATTCATAAAAATTCCAAATAAATTCCTATAATTCATTTCAACACCTATAATTATCATAAAATACAATTTCATAATTTAATTAATTAATTTCCAAAAATTAGAAAATAATATTAAAATATTCAAAAATACCCAAAAATCAAAATAATCTCCAAAAATTCCACAAAAATTCATACATGAATTTTTCATGAATCAATCAAATTGAAGTTCAAAAAATGGCCGAATTCGAAAAATCGAGACCTAAGCAAATCAAGACCATTTTAAGTGAAAAAAATCTTGGAATCACACTCACCGGAGCTCAAGGAGAAGAAAGAGACCGGCGGTGTCGAAAACAGTGGCCGAAAACGTCGTGAACGACGTTGCTCCCTCTTTCGATTTCTCCGGCCAAAATCGACCTCCAGACGCCGGAAACGGCTGCAACAGGCGGTGGGGAAGGCTGAGGAAGGAGGTGGCACACCGGACGGCACACCAACGGCAAGGAAATGGGACGGTAGGCGACGGAACGGTGATGGGGACGGTCGGGAGGGAGAAGAAGGGGATGATGGCAATTTGGTAAATAAGCCTAACTTTTATAATTTGTTAATATATTAAATGTATATATGTATATATATATATACTTTATATTATATATTAAAATAATATTAAATTACACACATTAAATATACACCACACACTTATAATTTAATATTTTAAAATTTTAATAATAAATAAAAATAATTAAATAACAATAAAATTAACAAATAAATAATAAAATATTAGGGTAATTAATTAAACCCTAATTAAATAAATAAATATACATATACACGTTATCTAGTATTTTAAAATATGTATGAGTTCATGCAAGTCCGTAAATCTATTTAAAATAATTAATAGTAAATTATTTACGTGAAAATTTCCCCGAAAATGCAAATCCCCGGAAAAATTTTACGTAAAGCACTTAAAATAATAATAAACAATTAAAAATTTAATTTAAATTAAATAAAAGCTCATGAAATATCAATATTATATAATAGAATTATTAACACTGCATATCCTGATGTAGTATAAAAATATTTAAAAACACGGGATATTACACCAATATAGAGAAAATTGTGCCGAATTTTTGTTAGAATTTTTAAATTGATATAATTTTATTAAGGCTTATTAATGGTTTTGGAAGCTTCTCACTTTCTCATTCCCTAGTGTCGATCATGTGCCATTTGGGTTCAAGTCATGACAGTCGTGAATCTCACTAAATTGCATGAAATCGGATTAATGTGCAAACTTAAACTTAATTGTAAGACTTGGAAGTTGAATGGAAACAATTGTAAATTGCATGTTAATTTAGAAGTAATTGAATAATTAAAGGTAATAAAATACAAAATACAAGATACAAAATATAAACGGAGGCTAACCGTAAGGTTGGGTGAGCATTTTAAAAGCCCAGACTCAGTTTCTAAACCCATTCTCTAATTACGGCTTATGGGAACCTCTACGAAATCTAGTTACCGTACAATGTGTCCTAGGTCTCATCTTGGTGGCGACTCCTTCTCCAATTTGTTCTTCAAGCTTATTTTGTATTTTTTAATGGGGCTCAAGCTCACATAGTGTCATGGTTGTCAAGCATTTGGGCGCGCGCTAAACCCCATCATCTACAACCATGCACCTTTGTCCATAGTGCAATATGAACCATGGGACATTACACATGTAAATACAAAAATATGCTCCTCTTTCTTCTTTTTTTTTTCATCTCAATTTTTTTTTCACATCAAACGTCCTTTCTTTATGTTAAACTTTATTTTAATTAGTTAACTTCTCTTTATACTTGTAAAAATTGATAGGTTAATTGATCAAAACTATGAGATTCATTGATCTTCACTTATATATTTATTAAAAATCAATGAATCTATAGGTCAAAATCAATGATTCTACTACAAGTTCATTGACTTTCATTTGCAAGTTCAAATGAAAATGTAGGTGAAGATCAATGAATTTACAACAGGTTTATTGACCTTCACTTGCATGTTCATTGACATTCATTTATAGGTTTACATCAATTTAATTTTTATTTAATAACACATGAACACCCAATCAATAACACTTGAATTTTTATGTTACAACTAATGAATTTATCCACACAAATTAAAAAAATATAACAAAATAATTTGTAGTAAAAATCCAAGTTAAAAAATACAAAAAGAAGAAGAAGAAAAAGAAAAAGAAGAAGAAGGAGTACCTATTGAATTTCAAAATAATAATTATATAATTTTCGTAAATCCTCCTTTCTGTCTCACGTTTTTGAAATCCTTGAAAGACATTGATATAAAACAACAAAGTGTAAAAAAGAAGAAAGGGATAGTGACCAGAGAAGAAGAAAAGGAAGAGGAGAAGAGAATGTAAAGAAGAGAAAGAAGAAGAAAAAAAGCGTGTTAAAAAAAAAAAAAAAAAAAGAGAGGAAACATTGAACAACAAGAAGAGGCTTAAAAAAAAAAAAAAAAAAAAAAAAAGGTCACGGCTCCATGATATAATTTGGTTGACTATGAGCTTGTTGGCTTGAAATTGAGCTACTCTCATTTCACATATAATTTATTGTATATTTTTTATCAAATGATTCATGTTTTTTTTATGTTTTCCAAATTTTAAAAAATATTAATAAAAAATTTATTTCATAAAATAAAAATATATTTCTTCAATAAAGTGTATAATTTGTTTAAATAAGTAATAAAATGTAAGTTAAAAAAATAGTACCAATAAAAAATAAATATTAATATAATTTTCAAGATAATTGATGTATTTAAACTCTAAATATATTAAATGTGTGGTGCAAATAGGGGTGCAATTTAACCAAGTCAAATTAAGTTTGAGATTTAGTTCATATGCTACTGAGGCAAGTTCAAGATGAATTCACTAAATTATTGTTTTCAAGGTACTCACAAATTTAAATAAATTTTAAAATTTTAAAAATAAACTAAAATTATTTGTTAAAAAGTTAACAATAAATTATTGATTAAAAATTATAATATATTTAATAATTATTTTATTCTAATAGTATGTCTAAATATATTTTTTATACTTTATCATAGGTAAAATTTTGTATATTATTTATTTAATATATAAATTATTAATATATTAAAATTACAAATTAGCTTAAAAACTCTATTTAAACTTGTTCACGAAATATATAAATTGAATTTTACATGACTTGAGTTCAATTCATTTATTAAAGGAATCTCACTATATAAATTTGAAACGAATTTTTATTGAATTAAATTGGAATAGCTTATAGCAATTCAACTCGTTTTTTAAAGTGCAAATATTAATGACAGTGCAAATTGGTTGGGAGGCGAGGTAATATTTTTTAGGGAAAAAGTGTAATTTGGACTTTAAACTTGGACTCAAAATTTATATTGGATCCTAAAATTTTTTTTAAAAAAAGTGGAACTTAATATTTAAAAATTCGAATATATTGGATTTTTTTTAAAGAATTGTTACAATTAAGTCTAAAAAACCAAAATCAAGTTTAACTTTAATGTTGATTAATAAAAATTAGTTCGAATTACAATAAAAATTGATGAAATTAGTTTCAAAATATAAATTTATGAAGTTTTTAAAAAATTTTATGGTTAAAAATATATATTTAAAATATTTTAAAATATTTTTTATAGACCTAGAAATTTTTTAAAAAATTAAAAATTTTACAATTAAGTTAAATATATATTTAAAAAAGAATTATAAAATTTTTATATAGTTAATACATTTTAAAATTTTTTATAGATTTAAAAATTATTAAAAAAAATATTGAGTGCATGAAATTTTTTTTATTTAAATGTATGTCATTTGATTATAAATTTTAAAATTTTAAAAATTTTTTGATTTATATGAAAAACAATTTTAATTTTTAAAAATTTCAAAAAAATTAGCAATATATATATTTAAAAATTTAAAACATCAAAAATTTATATGTTGAAACCAATTTCATCAATTTGCATTATTATTTAAATTAATTTTTATTAGTCAACATTAAAGTTAAACTTGATTTTGATTTTTTTTAACTTAATTGTAATAATTATTTTAAAAATGTTTAATTCTTTGAAGAAGGGTCAAATATGTTCGAATTTTTAAAGATTAAATTTCACTTAAAAAAAACTTTTTAGGGATCAATGTGAATTTTGAGTCCAAATTCAGGGTTTAAATTGCAACTTTTTGAGGGTTCAAAGTGACTGAAAGTACTGGCTAAATTCTTTATGGCTCATGCATTTCGTACAACGCAAAACTCTTTTGCAAGAAATCACAAGTACGACAAAATAGCAAGCTAAGGATGTATGGGTGCTGCTGTTGCTCATCTACTTGAGAAGATTGATTGAATGTAACAATCAGGCATGAGTAGAATAATTGATCTACTTTTGTTCAAAATAATAATAATAATAATAGTAATAATTAATCTAAGAGGAAATAATTATTTCCCTTTATTCTAATTAAAAGATTTTTATTTTGAAGATAAATTCAAAATATATATTTTAAATATTTTATATGTAATCAATAGAAAAAAAAATACATATTTATATATTATAAATATAATCGTTTGATACTATACAACTGGAACACATAAGAATTTTTCATTATTGTCTAGAGCTAAAAAAAATAAAAAATAAAAAAAACATAGGGGAAGTCCAAAGTCCAAAATTACTTAGAAAACTTAACATTGATTTGATAAAACCTAGTCATCTTGGAGACAAGATCCTCCATCATGGAGGGAAAATACAATAACTAGAGATAGTTCGTCACCCAAGCACATCATTATTTTTTATTCCAGTTTCCTACCTTATGGTCCGAACATATTGGGTGACTTACGTTATTCTCGTCTCTCTCTCTCTCTCTCTCTATATATATATAATGCATGAGTGTAAAAAAAGAATTTGAATGCACTGCATGTGATTCACCCGCATTGTTAACTGTATGAATTAGACTTACATTTATATATACTTTTTCAATATTATTTTCTCAGTGTTCATTTTTTTTTTATTTTTATGTTTCCAAATTTACAAAATATTAAAGAAAATGATTTCATTTCATAAAATAGAATTATATTTTTCATAAAATGTATAATTTATTTAAAAAAGTAATAAATTGCAAGTTAAAAGATATTATTGATAAAAATAAATATTTATATAATTTCAAGATAGGAGTATAAACAAATTGCGTTTAGTTGATTTTTGTCTGGTTCAAATTTGGTTCAATACTACTGGGGCAAGTTCAAACCGAGTTCACCATGTTACGTTTTACAAATTGCTCTACGATGCCTCAATAAATTTAAACAATATTAAATATAAAATAAAATTATTTGTTAAGAAATTAAAATAAATTATTATTATTATTAAAAATATAATATATTTAATAAAGAGTATGGTTTCATTTTCATAATATGTCTAAATATATTTTATATTTTATTTTAAGTAAAAATTTCTATATAATAAATTTAATATTTAATTTATTAATACATTAAAATTATGAATTAGTTTATGATCAAGTTGTATTTGAATTTGTTCACTAGTTTAGATTCGGCTTGAATGAACTTTTATTGAATTAAATTTGAGTAATTTATGAGTAATTTAATATGTTTTATTTATTTAATTGCAAATATTAATGACAAACTGCAAATTTATTGGAAGGCCAGGTAAATTATTTTATGCTATTATTATTTGCAATTTGAACCTAAAAAATTAGTCTGGTGTTGTTGGGATTTACAAGTGATTTACTGATTTTACAAAACTTGCTATCTTGGGAACAAGATCCTTCTATCATGGAGAAATAAAAAAACCACTTGCATTTTTTTTTTTTTTAAAATACTACATATTTTCATGAAAAGAAATGCTACAACATCAACTTGCCATCTGAAATTCTTTTTGCTACCTTGTGGTATTATTAGCCTGTCTATACTGCTAAACATATAAGTAAAGTTCAAGTTTGCTCCCAATTCTCCCAAAACCTAAACTGAAATTACTGTTACTGAAGGATAATGTTATCAAATATTTAATAAATTTGGCTTAGAATATTTAACATACTTAGTTTTTATTTACAACGGATTTGGCCTTATTTGTATAAATATAAAGGAAAAATGATAAATATATGTTTCAAGGTAATTAATTATAGTTAAACCATAAATAGCCAAAGATTGAGTAGTCAAATAGTATGGCTCTTTACAAGACATCAATAGTTCAACGATTTGATTTTTATCTCTCTCCAGTTAAAAAAAAATCATTTTATTTATACATTAAAATTTAAGATATATATTTTAAATATTTTATATTTAATTAATGAAAATAAAAAATATATATTTATATATTATAAACATAACCATTTCACACTAATAAAAAATTTTCATTCTAATTTATACCTAAAGCTTAAAAAAATAGCTTAGTGGAAATCCAAACTACTTGGAAAACTTAATATTGAATTTATAAATAAAACCGAGTCATCTTGGAGACAAGATCCTCATCATGGGAAAGTACAATAATTACCTAGAGATTGTTCATCAACCCAATCACATCACGTATGGTAGTTTGGTTTGTTTCTGAAAACGGTAAAGCATTATTTTTTATTCCACTTTCCTTAGGTTATTGTCCGAGCATATTGGTTGACTTGCATTATTCTCTCGCATAAAAGTAATGCATGAGTGCAAAAAAAAGAATTTGAATGTACTGTGATTCATACGCATTAGACTTACATCTAAATATATGCATATATTTTTTTTAAAAAGATTTCCTTCAATATCTATAGCTACAAAAATTTTGAATTAAGATTTTAATTAATTCACATCGAAATTGATAAATATTATAATAAATAAAATTTTTTAACACCTATAATTGTTAAATAAAAAAAGAATTACACAAAATGCTCCAACTTGAGTTATTTAAAAAAAAAAAGTGCACCATCATCAACGGGAGTGCTATGGCAGACTGAGGCAGAGCAGGCCATCAATGTGAATGGCGAGCACATGGATCAAGGTAATGATTTTAAAACCTTGATCTAACTGTATTAAGTTAATTTTAAATTATATTTCATTACTTCATTTATGATATTTGAAAAAATATTTATTTATTTCTAATATTTATAATAGTTAATACTTATTAATTTTTTTAAAAATAAAATAGTACATAATTTTATAAATTTTAAAAATAAATTAATATTTTTTCAAATATCAGGATGAAATAATATAATATATCAAAATACAAGAGACATACAATAATTATTTCTAATTTTAATTCATGTCTACCAATAATTTAATCCAGGGAAAAAAAAAATCTGAAAATACTGAAAACACATATGGATGAATGCCATGGGGCGGCCGGCTTATCTGTGCATTCAAGACGCCGCGATAACATATTGTTTCATGTGGTCAATGAATAGGATTTCAAGAAAGGTTGCACATGCAGGAGTAGGATCTAACGCCAATTTGAAAATATTTTAAGCACTCGATTAAGAAAGGAACGCCAGCTATAGCTCATGATCTCCTTCTATAAATACCCCTTCAAACCCTTCCAAGATATCATCACACTCACAACCTTAGCACACACATAGCAATCTTAGCCTTCTACACATTTCCTCTACATCCTAGAATTTGAGAAATGGCTTCAAAAGCTCAAGCCTCAGCTGCATTTCTCCTCGCTCTCAACCTCCTTTTCTTCAGTATGGTGAGTGCTACAGAGACTTGCCCTGCCAATATCTACGCAGATGTGGAAATATGTGGCTCATCGTTGACCAATATTCTTAGTATTCTTCTAGCACCAACTTCCCAATGCTGCGGCTATCTTGGCCTTCCTAATGTTGATATTGCTGCTTGCATTTGCCTTGCCATCGACGCTAAGATCTTGGGCTTGCCCATTAGTCTCACTGTTGATGCTTCTGTGAAATTGTTGTTCCAAAAATGCAACAAGAGTCTTCCATCTGACTTCACCTGTTCAAAGTACTATTAATGTACTCTACTTAAATAAGTTGCGACGTTTGTACTGGGCCTTACGTATATGCATGCCATGCATAAACGTAAGTTCAATAGCTCTATTAATGAATAATTTTCTAGGTTTGATGTGGGTACAAGAGAAGTCAATTAGATGTCTTCTTCTTCTACTTCAGCCTGCACTCTTCTGCTGAATGTTAATCAGTAGTAATAATAAAAATAAGTTCGTTTCAGTAACTATCAATATTTGAATGGATGCTGTCTCCTGTTTTCTAATGCATTTTTATTTAATTTGATGATTGAGTAATGTCTTTTATATTAATGAGCCATCTTAATTATGATCATGTTTATGCATATATATAACTATCATTTGAGGATAAAAATAAATATTTGACGTGGAACTATTGCAAGTTCGAACACAGAGATTTGAAAATTGTTATAGCAAATCAAGATGTCTATCGGGAAATGAAGATGATCAAAGAAAAATTAAGATGTATACGTTTTTGTTTATTTATTTTCAGTTTGTCAGCTACATTTCTGCTTTATTAGAAATAATTCAATGCAAATTTTGTTATATTTTTCAATAAATTTTATAGGTTTATATTATTGAATAATAAGATTGACGTATAAAATTATTAAAATTTATAATATTTTTAAAAAAATCAAATCCCTTAACTCTTTTTAAGAGTTAGACTCTATTAAAAGTTCAAACTATGTGTATAGAGTTTTGTATAGATTAGCATTATATTTTGTATAATCGTCACAGTTGACTTTTTCCCTGGTTGTTAATTCAGGGCAATTAAAAACCTTTATTTTATCGGTTGTTCATGTGATAACATCTGTTGACTTTGTATAGGATATAATTCTTTGTCATTCTTACGATGTCATGTGTCGATTATGTAATCTTATGATAATTAAAAGTAGATAATTCCTTAGACATAATGTAATGATGTTGAAAGCTCCATTTGGATCCTACATAATTAGATTGTGATGTGTGTTATAAGCATGTTTCTGGGCTTCACTCAATCAATAATTATTTGAATGTTGGTGTTTGAACAGTAAGTTTTCTAACAAAAAAAGCATAAACATGCTAACAATTGCGACAGTGTTGGTACGCTCTTATCAGGCTGTGAGCCCAATAAGCCGATCAAAAGTTGGAGTTGGTCCATTTGGACTCCATATCGTTAGATTATAGCGTGTGTTATAAGCATGTTCCTAAGCCTCGCTCAGTTAGCAATTATCTGAGTGTTGTGATGTAGGTCAATTGTAACCCTAATCTCTAAGACTAAGCATAGAGTGAGTAGGATGTCGAATACTAGAAAATTTAGAGTAACTTAATATTAACCGAACAAATACTTGGATGAATAGGCAGAATATTATACTAGAAAATGTTAAATGGTTCTAACTAATCTAAAATTTACTAAGGAATTATTAACTATACTATCTAATCTAAATAGTCTAATAACAAATTCAATTAGTGTTCATTAGAACTACAATTCATAAATAATCAAAGAACTATAATAATTAATAACATATGTATTGATTGGAAAATATAGCCAACAATCCTTAAAAACAACTCTAATTGTCAATTAAAGATATTTTCATTTAGAATCTACAAGCATTCTCATGACATTACATGGATAAAAAAAACCATGAAATTTCATGTCAATTCTTTGATCCTTTAAAGTGAAATTCTTGTCTCCAAGTAATTTCTAACCTTTAAATAATTCTAATTGTATTTTCACCAAAATGCACTAATTCTCATTATATACATTTGATTAGTAAGTCATATATGGTGATCAATCATACATAACACAATAAACACTTAAATGAATTTAAATCATTCATATATTATAAAGACAAAAATGTAGTTTAGTTCTTAGATTAATTCCTCGTTGCAATTCTAATAAGCAAGGGATTAGCCAAAATACAACATATCCAAATTCAAACAACAACAAGAAAATATCAAATAACTAATAAGAGAAAAGAGAAAAAGATTATGTTGATGAATTCTTCGGTGCTCTCCAAGAAGTTACTTGATATTAAATGATTCCCCTGATATCTCCTTTCTCTTCAATATTTCTTCAAATTTATTCTTCAACTTCTTGCTAAAAACTAGAAATGATACTAACTATGTCACTGAAAAGAAAGAAAGTATTTTTCTTACACATAGATAGAGTTAGACTCATGTATTTATAGAATTTTTTACATCCCAACTCGTGGTCTTTTCAAAAAGATGTAAAGGTGAGAAGGTATAATCAAAAGCCATAACGGCGAGTTGGCTCCATAGCCTGACTCAGCACCCTTGCTTTTTGTTACGACTCGACACATTCATGACGAGTCAGCATAGTTGCTTGCTGTCACGAGTTAAGCTTGACTGTAACGAGTCGACATGCTCTTCTGTTTCCTTCTCTTGGCTTTTCTTGCACCATTCTTCACTCTAATGCATTCAAATGCACCTTTAAGCATGAGATTAGCCTAAAAGGACTTGCAAATCACACAAACAACATAAAAGCACACAAATAACAATAAATAACATAATAATTAAACACAATGAAAATGCAACCTAAAGAAAAAGTGAACAACATGATCCTAAATGACTATACTATTTTGCATACTATTATGTTGGTGTTTGAACAATAAGTCTTCTGACAAGAAAAAAAAAATGTAATGATGTTGAAAGCTTGCAAGTAGAGTAACTTAATTGATTAAATTTTGTAAGTAAGAAAGAGTGATATATAGAGGAATGGGGTTGACAACGCTGAGATTTTATCATAGAAATCAGATATAATTTCACCATAACTCACCTTATTAACTCACCTTATTGATCAATTGCTTAGTCACTATGAGCCTGATATTATGTTCAATTTGATACTTGTAGTTAGTATTATTTCATAAATAATATGTTTATAAGATTACAAAATTTTCTCATATAATTAATTTTGATGAATTCTACACATGCACTTACAAAATCTATAAAAATTGAAGGAATTTTACGACTTTTTATTATTGCGTTGATAATGCACTTATACTATTGAATTCGTTAATGATTCATAATTAATGTGTTGCCTAAGATTTCATTGATTTTATAGCTAATAAAATATTGTAAGTCAACTTTCTTTGATTTTTCCCCCTTCTCTCATGTGAACTCATGGATATTAGCATATGAAATTTTACTTCATCAATATTTTTTTTTTTAAGTAAAGTCTAAAAAAGTCATAATACTTTATTATTTATTTTTATATTCGATATACAACACTCAGAAAAATATAAATTATATTATTTTAATATACCAAAAATCAATACGCATATATTATTGATAACTAGGTTTAATCAACATGAACTTGTTCCCAAAAAAAAAAAAAAAGTGAACGTGATAAAGGAATTACTTTTTCAAAAAGAATAATATGACTTATCTTAAACAAAATGAATTTTTAAGCGTTTTTATTATAATTTGTTTGAATTTTAACAAAACATTTTATAAATTTGACAGTACAATGTAAAAGAAAAAATATATAATTTATCATAATCGTAAAACAGGAAATTCTTTTATTGAGAAAGTGTTTGTGAGTTTAAACAAGAAAATGATGACAATAAAAGCTGATTAAATTAGAAATATTACTAAAGTGTCGATTTTGATTGTTATATCTGATTGGTTGATTGATGATTAAATGATTGGTGTTGATGATCCCCTTCCTATGTTGTCCTATTGCTTTTCATAATAAAATGCGTTAAGTTATCAATAAAAACATGCAAATCATCAGATTTCAGTTTGAAAAATTTAATTCATGTAACTTGTGCCTCTTCTTCCCCACCACATCTTCCAACGTATTTCGCTGAATGTGACTTGTAGAATTTTCAATTGCCTTAATCATCAAGTCAAAATTGTTGGGTTGGACCTTTAATTGTATTATGGGTTTGTAGATTAAGTGAGCTTTTTATCGAATTAAATTAAAAAAAAAAAAAAAAAGAAATTTATCCAAAGTACTCTATTTTTAAATTTATTTATTAAAATGTATCCAATTTTCATTTATTACATTTTTATTTGTGCTCCTGTTCTTCCTTAATTTTTTTATTTTCTTTTTTACGCCATTTGTTTTTTTTTCCTCTTTTTCCTTTTTTTTTTTTTTATTTTTTTCTTTTCCTTCTTATTTTTATTTCATTTTTTCTCTCTTTTCATTTAATTTTATTTTCCTCTTTTTATTTTTATTTTTTCACCTTCTCTTATTTTTCTTTTTTTTTTTAATTTATTTTGTCTTTATTTTTTCTCTAATTTTTATTTTATTTTTCCTTATTTTTTAATTTTTGTTATATATATATATATATATATATATATATATATATATATATATATATATATATATATATATATATATATATATATATATATTTTCACCTTCTCTTATTTTTCTTTTTTTTTTAATTTATTTTGTCTTTATTTTTTCTTTAATTTTTATTTTATTTTTCCTTATTTTTTAATTTTTGTTATATATATATATATATATATATATATATATATATATATATATATATATATATATATATATATATATATATATATATATATATATATATATATATATATATATATAACTCATATTAGTTTTAACAAATAATTAAATTTTCAGATATGTAAATTTTTTTTTATGATCCTAGAAAAATGTTTAGAAATATAAATTTGTATATTTATATATGTATTTGTATGATATTATGATATATATTTTTTTTTCATACACAAAACAAAACAAAAAACTTAAATATACAAATAATAAAATAGAAATAATAAAATATTTCAAGTTTCATACATTTGAAATTTATATTCAAGTCGTCATGAACAAAATTGATAACATAACAGTCATAATATTTAATTAAATATAATGAAAAATATAATGAGATTGTTTAGTATTGTTCATTATTCCTTATGAAACTTAATAAAAGTGTAAGAAATTAGTATACTGATTATATATGAATCATATGCTAATCATATACGGATCATATACTAATCATATACGAAAAATACTCTATTATACATTGTGATAATTGAGTTTTTTTTTTAATTGAATAGGGCATTGAAAATGTTGATTCTATTTCTATTTCTACTCATTTTGGTGGTATTGGTGGACAAAATATGAAGGGAGTTGATGTGGTATATATTGTTATTAGTTTTTTGTAATTTATTTTTTGTTGATTTTGGTTTCTTTTTGGTTTATGATTTAATTTTGTATTTTCAGGATGTTGAAAATGATTTTGTAGTCCTCTTCCATATAAAAAGGGGCACAAACTTACCCATATCTTAAAGTCTCCTTTTGTTATTGTATAGGATACTGAAAATAAATAAAAAGTATATGAAAAATATACTATAACTTAAACCTAAACATTTACTTTGGTGTTAAGCAGGTTGTAATTATTGTACTTGAATTTTTTTTTAAAAAATGAATATATTTAAAGTTTTTTTGGTGTTGTTGAGTCATAAGAGGATGTTGCCATTTTATATCCCATTTATAATTTCATATCGTTTTGATTTTTTTTTTGGTTTTTGATACTCTTTTTCTTGTTATTAATGACAATGTAGTTGTATCACATAATTTCTTTTGTATGTTTATTGTATTTATGCAATCTTTATTTTATATCTAAATATTCCATAATTGAAAGAGAGTTATTATTATGATTTTCTTTGAATATGATTTTGTTGATGACGCATTAGAAGATGTTAATATGTTATAATTTTGTATCCTTTTAGTTTATTTTTGGTTTTCGATTCATTTTTTCTATTTTAGTTTTTTTTTTTAAATTTTGAAGAATGTATATGATATTTTTAGTTTTGTTATGCAATATTATGCATTTATTACAAAACATTCATTACTAATTTAGTCAAATCTTTACCTATAAATTGTAAGTAATAGAAATAGAAAAATCATTACTAATTTCATTTATTCAATGAGAAAATATTCATTTTATGGCACAAAATGTTAAGAATTTAAATTTCAAATTTTACAAATTTTTTGTTTTAATAATAATAATAATAATAATAATAATAATAATAATTGATAACTTGTTTTCTAAAACCCTCGAGTCCTGTAAGCAATCAATCAACAAAGGACAAGGTGAGAGGTGAGAATGATTTCCACAAACCCTTCCAATACCTAAGTTAGAGAATATAGAGAGATAAAGAGAGTAATGAGTCAAGAGAATATAATGATTTAGAATGAGAGATGCGAAGAGTATTTAAAAAGAAAGGGATGCTCAAACTTGAGAGGAATCTTATTCCTCATTCGTGTAGGAATTGTGCCCATTAAGTAGCATTTTTCTTATACATAACTCTTTTTCATGAGCGACTCTTTGCCTATTTGGATCGGACATTGTTCTTCTGCAAGTAAACTTTATTTAGGATAATTAACTTATATCATATTAGGAATATATATGTGGGGTATCAAGAGTCTCCCTAAATGTCTATTTTGAATATTTATGTATGATATTTCTAGACCTGATAGATTTATTATGAATGAGTAACTCAGAATATTGATTTCTTTGCTGAAAGAGAGACTGTGTTCATGATTGTATCTGTCGTTAGAGGGTGAGCTGAGGTGGCCGACCTCAATCATTGAAGGTGAGGATGCTCGATACCTAGTCTTGGAGTTTTGATATCTAAATAGAATAACTCTAAGATGCCCGCTGGATGTTGAGATGCTCGGTGTTATAGAAATCACTTGAGTTTTCAATCCTCAGTATTATAGAAATGACATAAGGATGCTAGTTTCAGTTACTTGACTTAGATGCTTAGTACTATAAAAGTGACATGAGTTTTCAAACCTCAGTATTATAAAAATAACCTGAGAGGCCAGCTTCAGTCATTAGACTTAGATGCTTGGTACTATAAAAGCAACCCGAGTTTTTAAACCTCAGTATTATAGAAATGACATGAGGCTAGCTTTAGTCACTAGACTTAGATGCTCAATACTATAGAAGCGACCCAAGTTTCTAAACTTCAGTACTATAAAAGTGACCTCAGGGTGTTATCTTCAGTCATTGGAGACATTTTGGCAGCTACAATCATAACCACTCCAATAATGAGCTTGTCTCTTTCTTGAAATACCATTTAGGATAGTAGAGATGTCCTTAATTTTTGTAGGGGTATTAAATGGTATTCTAAAACCTTCTGTCCCCTTTAAAAACCTATCTTTTCTTCCTATTTTGCATCTTTACTTTCTCTTTATAATTATGAATCTTGTTTTTTTGCTATTGAATTATCTTCATCTGTTTAGTGGCTATTGTCTTTTGCTAAGGGAATTGCTTTTATTTTGTAAGTGAAAAATTCTTTCTGTTATCTTTTTTTTCAGCATTCTTTAGATTCATGGCACTATGAGAGCAAGTTAAATATGATTCGTATGAATCTGTCACGACCCAAAACAGGGGCCATGACCGGCGCTAGGGAACGGGAATTCTTTCGAATCCGAAACCCGTAGCAAGCCTAAAAAATAAAATAAACATGCAATAATAATAATAACAATATTAAATTTGCAGCGGAAATAAAAATCATAAATATTATAATATCATTTCATCATTGGATTTAAACCACATCTCATCTCATCACATATATATATAATCTTTCAGTACAAATCCAGTTTCAATATAATACATCTCTATAAATAAAATACATGAAATCCCACATATTAATTCACAACTACTGCAGTGTCTAGATTATAAAAATAAGACTCAAGACTCAAGGAAGCAGTTTACATAAAGAAGCCGGGGCGGAAGAAATCCTACGTACAGGCCTGCTACTGAGGTCTGAAGATGTTGACTCTCTTGAAAAATAGTCAACGGAGGGGAGTCAGACCTCACTGAGTGAATTACTATAATATATATACATACACACTAAATGATAATGCATATAGTCAGCAGTATATATCTAATATATATATATACAGGCAATTACACACAGATGTAATAAAATTATTTTTTATATATTTTATCTGAAAATCATCTTTTATGAAGGATCACATAGAACCTTATGATTTCGCAACCTCGGAAATAGTGTTAGAAAACACTCTAGCCATACAGGCTCACTTAATCCAAATATATCCACTTAATCCATTTAGACAGTAGACTGGCCCCGAGACACTAAGTCAACCGAGCTCCAGCAGTCTGACTGCCAGTGTGATTGGCCCCGAGACACTTGGTCAACCGAGCTCCAGCAATCACACCTCCAAACCATATCTCACATATCAAATAATCATAATCAATCAATATCCACAAATGGTTAGTAATATAGCCTAAATACTATAGGCGTACCGGTACGTACTCGGTCCTAGTGCTGCCCACTAGGTAGCACGTTCTATCGATATCCTTCAATAATAATATAAATCATTCATTCACAAAAATAAATGATGCATGAAGTTCAATAAAATAACAACATAAGCCATATATATACCGGAAATATATCAAAAGTAAACCAGGTATATTTCGAGTATATATACGTCAAATCAATCCAATCAAATTATAAATTAAGCTAGAAATATATTTAAAAACATTTTAAATATATTTTATTTACAAAACATGCATATAATTTAATAAATACCAAAAATAAACCAAAAATATACTTAAATACAAATCATATTATTTATGCATTTTAATCGAAATAAAATATATATTTCTAAATCATGCATCCTAAGCATATATATATAGTATAGTAACTCACCTAGTGCGCTCCACGAGACAGGTCTGACGGGCCTGGTCCACTAGCCCTCGGTCTCGGTGCAACTAAACAAGCAATAAATAATCGACATTAGAATAAACCTAACAGAAATCCTAGAATTCGATCTAGAGTATTAAACACATAATTGAGATTAGGGTTCGACTGGATATCACGTTTTACGAGAATTCTATCAAAAATCCGGCAGAACCTCCCCTGTAAAATGAATATCTCTCTACTCAAAGAGTAGAGCCGACCCTGCAAAGAAACACACTTCGAAAAACACAGGCACAACAACTCATCCACAACCCCTCGGTCGGACTCCAAACTACAGTCTATCGACCGGGGTTCACAAACACAGAATAATTATAAAAATACCAAAAATATCCTTATAACATAGAAATTCATTTTATAAGTAGAAATTACATAATTAACCTTAAAACACTATAAAAACTAATAAAAACTCATTTTATTAGAAAAACCGTATATTATATATATAATTGAAAATAGTTTTAATTAGTTAAAAATACCAAATAATTTGTAGAAATCATTTTTACACCTTAAATAACTATTAAAACCAATTAAATTACATTTTTAGCCAATTTAGGGTAAAATTACCAAAATACCCCTATATATATAAATATACCAAAATTACTTCAAAAATTCACCAAAAATTATACAATTATCCAAAATTAATTTTCTCAACATATTTATCAATAATATTAATAATTAAACTCAATTAACCAATTAATTTCAATTAAAAACACATTTAACCCAAATTTTCCCAAAATTACATAAACCTAAATAATTCAAAATAAATATATAGAAATTCATAAAAATTCCAAATAAATTCCTATAATTCATTTCAACACCTATTTTAACCATAAAACACAATTTCATAATTTAAATAATTAATTTCCGAAAATTAGAAAATAATATTAAAATATTCAAAAATACCCAAAAATCCAAACAATCTTCAAAAATTCTACAAAAATTCACACATGTAGATTAAGCTACTAGGATCAACATTTGTGAAGGGATTTTTCATGAATCAATCAATTCAAAGCTCAAAAAAATCAAAAACCCTAATATAACCGAATTGGAAAATTCAAAACCTAAGCAATTCTAGACCATTTAAGCTCAAACCAAAGCTAGAATCACACTCACCGGAGCTCAAGGAGAAGAAAGAGACCAGCAGTATCGAAAATGGTGGCCGGAATTATCGTGATCGACGGTGAAGAGAAGTTTGGCTTCTCCGGCCAAAACCGACTTCCAGACGCCGGAAACGACTGCTGCAGGCGGCGAGGAAGGCTGGGGAAGGTGGTGGCACGCCAGACGGCACACCAACGGCAAGGAATCGGCACGACAGCGACTGGAACGGCGATGGGGAAGTGATCGGGGAAGAAGATGCACACGGGGGCAAAATGGTAATTTTTCAAAAGTTTTGATTTTTAATGTATTATATGTATATATATATATACTTTATACTATATAATAAAATAATATTAAATTACACACATTAAATATACACAACACACTTAATATTTAATATTTAAAATTTAATAATAAATAAAAATAATTAAATAACAAAAAAACTAATAAATAAATAATAAAATATTAGGGTAATAAATTAAACCCTAATTAAATAAATAGGTACTCATATACACGGTGTTTAGTATTTTAAAAATACGTATGAGTTCATGCAAGTCCGAAAATATATTTAAAATAATTAATAATAAATTATTTACGTGAAAATTTCCCCGAAAATGCAAGTCCCGGGAAAATTTTACGTAAAGCACTGTGAATAAAACACAATAATTAAAATAGGTTTTAAATACATATCAACTCATAAAAATATCGTAATATATATACAAAAATTATTAACACTGCATATCCCGATACAGTGTAAAAATATTTAAAAATGGGATATTACAGTCTTTCCCCCTTACAAGAATTCGTCCCCGAATTCCAAAAAGAAAAGATCACAGGATCAGGAAGGAAAGAGATACGGGTAAGAAGCTCGCATCTCAGCTTCAGTCTCCCACGTATGCTCCTCAACTCTATCGCTACGCCACAGAACCTTGACCATCGGAATCTGTTTCGAACGCAATTGTCGAACTTGATAATCTACGATCGCCACAAGTTCTTCCACAAACGTCAAATCTTCACTCACTTCCACACTGTCAGGCTGCAACACGTGTGAAGAGTCTGAGATATACTTCCTCAACATCGAGATATGAAATACTGGATGCACCTGTGACATACTCGGAGGCAAATCCAACCGATATGCAACAGTGCCAACTCTCTCCAGAATTTCAAACGGTCCAATATATCTCGGTGCTAACTTACCCTTCCTGCCAAATCTCATCACACCCTTCATCGGAGATACTTTCAGAAAAATGAAATCTCCAACCTGAAACTCCACATCTCTGCGCCTAGGATCCGCATAACTCTTTTGTTTGCTAACTGCGGTCTCTAATCTGCGCTTAATCACGGTGACTTTCTCTGCAGCATCCTGAACCATCTCAGGTCCAGTCAAAGCTCTCTCACCAATCTCATCCCAACTCAGAGGGGATCTACACTTCCTTCCATACAACGCCTCATACGGTGCCATGCCAATACTGCTATGGTAGCTGTTATTATATGCAAACTCAATAAGTGGCAAATGATCATCCCAGCTACCTCCCAAATCCAAGACACACATCCTCAACATATCTTCCAGTGTCTGGATCGTCCTCTCAGACTGGCCATCTGTCTGAGGATGAAAAGCAGTACTGAAATCCAACCTAGTGCCCATCGCTTCCTGCAACTTTTGCCAAAAACAAGAAGTAAACATCGAACCTCTATCTGACACAACGGACATAGGTAATCCATGAAGGCACACAATATGCTTCACGTACAACTTCGCCAATCTAGCAACTGAATATGTGGCTTTCACAGGCAAGAAATGTGCAGACTTCGTCAATCTGTCTACGATCACTTAGATGGAATCGTATCCATCCTTCGAACGAGGTAAACCGACCACAAAATCCATAGCTATCCTTTCCCACTTCCACTCGGGAATAGGAAGAGGCTGAAGCTTCCCAGAAGGCTTCTGATGTTCGGCTTTCACTTGTTGACACATCAAGCATTTAGCAACATAATCAGCGACATCTTTCTTCAATCCGTCCCACCAGTATAAATCTCTGATACTATGGTACATCTTAGTAACACCTAGATGAACGTTGTAAGCTGTAAAGTGTGCTTCCTCTAAAATCTCCTCTCTCAAGTTATCCACATCAGGAACACACAATCTACCACTGATCCACAACACACCATCATTATCAAGTGTGAAATCAGTGAACTTCCCTGCTCTGATATTCTCTGTAAGCTCTTCCAGAATAGGATCTCGGCTCTGAGCTGCTTTAATCCTATCCCTCAATACAGATCGCACTTTAAACTGAGCTAGCAGTCCACCTGATCTACTAAGCTTCATCATCAGACCTTGATCCACCATCAGATGCAACTCCTGGATCAATGGTCTCCTCTCAACATTGATGTGAGCAAGACTACTTGAGGACTTCCTACTCAAGGCATCTGCTACCACATTAGCTTTACCCGAATGATATAGAATCTCACAGTCATAATCTTTCAACAGTTCCAACCATCTTCTCTGCCTCAGATTCAAATCTCTCTGCTGGAAAATGTACTTAAGGCTCTTGTGATTAGTAAATATCTCACAAGTCACCCTGTACATATAATGTCTCCAAATCTTCAAAGCAAAAATTACTGCAGCCATCTCAAGGTCATGTGTGGGATAGTTCTGCTCATGCTTCTTCAACTGCCTCGAAGCATAGGCTATCACCCTTCCATTCTGCATCAGCACACAACCAAGGCCAACTCTAGAGGCATCACAATAAACTGTGAACTTATCCACACTATTAGGCAAAGCTAACACTGGCGCTGTGGTCAACTTCTCCTTCAATAACTGAAACCTATTCTCACAAGCTTCTGACCACTCGAATCTAACATTCTTCTGAGTCAAGCGAGTCATAGGGGCTGCAATCCTGGAAAAATCCTGCACAAACCGCCTATAATACCTGGCTAAACCTAGAAAACTCTGAATCTCTGTAACAGAAGTAGGTCTAGGCCACTCAGACACTGCCTCAATCTTTTGTGGATCAACCTGAATACCTTCTTTAGACACTACGTGTCCAAGAAAAGAAACACTCTCCATCCAAAAATCACACTTCGAGAATTTAGCATAAAGTTGATGATCTCTCAATGTCTGTAGTACAATCCTCAAGTGATATACATGCTCCTCCATACTCCTCGAATAAACCAGTATATCATCAATGAAGACTACTACAAACTGATCTATATATGGTCTGAATACCCTGTTCATCAGGTCCATAAAAGCTACTGGTGCATTAGTCAAACCAAAAGACATCACCAGAAACTCATAATGGCCATATCTAGTGCGGAATGCTGTCTTAGGAATATCAGCTTCACAAATATGCAGCTGATGATAACCCGACCTCAAGTCAACCTTAGAAAAGAACTGTGCACCCTGTAGCTGATCAAACAAATCATCTATCCTCGGGAGAGGATACTTGTTCTTCACTGTAACCTTATTCAGCTCTCTGTAGTCAATGCACAGTCTTAGGGTACCATCCTTCTTCTTCACAAACAGGACTGGTGCACCCTAAGGGGAAACACTAGGTCTAATGAAACCTTTATCCAACAACTCTTGCAACTACTCCTTCAACTCTTTCAACTCTGCAGGAGCCATACGATAGGGTGGCATAGATATAGGAGTAGTACCTAGAACCACATCTATACAGAACTCAATCTCTCTGTGAGGTGGTAAACCTGACAACTCCTCGGGAAAAACATCAGGAAACTCACAAGCAATAGGAACATCTGTGAGTGACAACTTCTCCACTGACGTATCCCTGACCAATGCCAAATATCCCTGAAAACCTTTCCTCAATAACTTCCTAGCCGTAATAGCAGAAATAAGATTCTGAGGTGCTGAACTCCTATGACCAACAAACTTAAACTCTGCTTCATCAGGAATTCTGAACGTCACCTCTTTATTCCTGCAATCTACCACGGCATAGTGCTGAGATAACCAATCCATTCCCAGAATAATATCAAACTCCATCACATCCAACAGAATCAAATCAGCGGGTAATTCTCTATCTCCCACGAGAACTGGACAACCAGAAAGAACAATATCGGTGTCCAAGGAATCGCTCAGAGGAGTGGCAATGGACAAAGGAAAAGCCATCCTCGAAGCTTACCAACAAGATTTAGAAGCAAAAATAGGAGAAACAAACGAATGCGTGGCTCCCGGATCAAACAAAACCCAAGCATCCAGGTAACAAACAGAAACAATACCTGCCACTACTGCATTAGATGCCTGAGCATCCTGCTGAGTGAGATGGAAGACTCTGGCCTATCCTCGACCTCCCTGTTAACTGGTAGAAGCCTGGCCAACACCTCTGGCACCTCCTCTAGTACCTCTACCATGACTCTGCTGTGGAACAAACTGAGTGGAACTCTGATGCTGAGCTGGTGGTAACTGAAATGGCACAGGTGCAGCACTAGCAATCGACTGCTGTGGGAATCGCAGAATCTGCTGCTGCTGATACCCAGAATAAGGACACGATCTGGCAAAATGTCCTGTCTGCCCGCATCTGAAGCATGTCAGTGGTGTCAGATAACACGGTCCTTGATGGACTCTACCGCAAGTCTGACAAACACTGGCCGTTGATCCAGAACTGCGACCACTGCTGCTACTTGAAGCACCTGATCCAAATCTGAACGATCTATGCTGACCTCCACGGCCATGTCTACTGCTCCGATGCACTCGCTGCTGTTGTCTCTGACTCTGCTGAGTCGGACCTCGCTGCTGACTACTCGATCCAACATGAAAACTCGAATATGGAGTAGCCTGCAATCCACTCGACTGAACTCCCAGCTGGTAGTAATCAGGCATCGCTCCTTGCCTAACTAGCCTCAGCTCAATCTCCTTGGCTAACTCAATCATAAACTCGAGAGTAAGGCCTGCTGTAGGCATACCAGCAAAAGCAGAACCCAAACCAGTAACGTATGTAGTGACCGTAAAATACTGATCCCGCATCAGATCCTCTGCATATCTACCCAGACGAAGAAACGCTCAGGTATACTCCTCTACAGATTGATCTCCACGAGAAATACTAGTCAGTCGGAGACGATAGCTCAAACGAAGAGGCTCTGGACAGAATCTCCTCATAAATCGGTCTCGGAACTGAGCCCAGGACATTGTCATCATGTAAGGCTGGATCATCTGAATGAACCAATCTAAGGCTGGTCCCTCAACAGATAACTCGACAATCATGATCCGCTGATACTCGGTATGAGCAGTCCGAGTCCTAGTCTCAATCGCATGCAGAAAATCTAACGGATCGGAAGTACCATCGAAAGCAATCTTGCCAACTCGGGCATAGAACAAAGTTGCCTCAGGGTCAGACATACCCTGCTGATAGGCAGGCTGAACAACTGGAGGAACAGGAACATCAAACTCAGGCTCAACAGGCTCCTCATCCTGTAACTCTTTCTGCCTACGGCGACCTGCTGCTCCTCGAGGTCTACCTCTGCCACGACCTCTACGTCTAACTGGCTGCTCAGGAGGTAAAACCTCATCCTGAAAAGACTCATCATCCTCGGCCTCAACGACCGGTGGAGCGACACGCACTCATCTCCTCATACTGAAAAGATAAATGGAAAGATTCAAACAAAACAGACACGAAGGAATAACGCAGAAAACTAAGGCAAGGAATACTTATCAAGACATACTCGAACCTAATTTACTGCAGTAGTTACCAAAAGAAAACACAACTTTAAAACTAGGGCCACGACTCACATAACTAAGACCTGACACAGAACTCCGCTCTGATACCAACTTTGTCACAACCCAAAATAGGGGCCATGACCGGCGCTAGGGAACGGGAATTCTTTCGAATCCGAAACCCGTAGCAAGCCTAAAAAATAAAATAAACATGCAATAATAATAATAACAATATTAAATTTGCAGCGGAAATAAAAATCATAAATATTACAATATCATTTCATCACTGGATTTAAACCAAATCTCATCTCATCACATATATATATAATCTTTCAGTACAAATCCAGTTTCAATATAATACATCTCTGTAAATAAAATACATGAAATCCCACATATTAATTCACAACTACTGCAGTGTCTAGATTATAAAAATAAGACTCAAGACTCAGGGAAGCAGTTTACATAAAGAAGCCGA
Source organism: Mallotus nudiflorus (assembly GCA_947683625.1). NCBI lineage: Eukaryota > Viridiplantae > Streptophyta > Magnoliopsida > Malpighiales > Euphorbiaceae > Mallotus > Mallotus nudiflorus. Next base: position 24,083 of record CANTUR010001768.1, on the reverse strand, counting down.
GGCGGAAGAAATCCGGCGTACAGGCCTACTACTAAGGTCTGAAGATGTTGACTCTCTTGAAAAATAGTCAACGGAGGGGAGTCAGACCTCACTGAGTGAATTACTATAATATATATACATACACACTAAATGATAATGCATACAGTCAACAATATATATCTAATATATATATATACAGGCAATTACACACAGATGTAATAAAATCATTTTTTATATATTTTATCTGAAAATCATCTTTTATGAAGGATCACATAGAACCCTATGATTTCGCAACCTCAGAAATAGTGTTAGACAACACTCTAGCCATACAGGCTCACTTAATCCAAATATATCCACTTAATCCATTTAGACAGTAGACTGGCCCCGAGACACTAAGTCAACCGAGCTCCAGCAGTCTGACTGCCAGTGTGATTGGCACCGAGACACTTGGTCAACCGAGCTCCAGCAATCACACCTCCAAACCATATCTCACATATCAAATAATCATAATCAATCAATATCCACAAATGGTTAGTAATATAGCCTAAATACTATAGGCGTACCGGTACGTACTCGGTCCTAGTGCTGCCCACTAGGTAGCACGTTCTATCGATATCCTTCAATAATAATATAAATCATTCATTCACAAAAATAAATGATGCATGAAGTTCAATAAAATAACAACATAAGCCATATATATACCGAAATATACCAAAAGTAAACCATGTATTTTTCGAGTATATATACGTTAAATCAATCCAATCAAATTATAAATTAAGCTAGAAATATATTTAAAAACATTTTAAATATATTTTATTTACAAAACATGCATATAATTTAATAAATACCAAAAATAAACCAAAAATATACTTAAATACAAATCATATTATTTATGCATTTTAATCGAAATAAAATATATATTTCTAAATCATGCATCCTAAGCATATATATATAGTATAGTAACTCACCTAGTGCGCTCCACGAGACAGGTTTGACGGACCTGGTCCACTAGCCCTCGGTCTTGGCGTAACTAAATAAGTAATAAATAACCGACATTAGAATAAACCTAATAGAAATCCTAGAATTCGATCTAGAGTATTAAACACATAATTGAGATTAGGGTTCGATTAGATATCACGTTTTACGAGAATTCTACCGAAAATCCGGCAGAACCTTCCCTGTAAAACGGTTATCTCTCTACTCAAAGAGTAGAGCCGACCCTGCAAAGAAACACACTTCGAAAAACACAGGCACAACAACTCATCCACAACCCCTCGGTCGGACTCCAAACTACAGTCTATCGACCGGGGTCCACAAACACAGAATAATTATAAAAATACCAAAAATATCCTTATAACATAGAAATTCATTTTATAAGTAGAAATTACATAATTAACCTTAAAACACTATAAAAACTGATAAAAACTCATTTTATTAGAAAAACCGTATATTATATATATAATTGAAAATAATTCACGAAAAATAGTTTTAATTAGTTAAAAATACCAAATAATTTGTAGAAATCATTTTTACACCTTAAATAACTATTAAAACCAATTAAATTACATTTTTAGCCAATTTAGGATAAAATTACCAAAATACCCCTATATATTTAAATATACCAAAATTACTTCAAAAATTCACCAAAAATTATAAAATTATCCAAAATTAATTTTCTCAACATATTTAACAATAATATTAATAATTAAACTCAATTAACCAATTAATTTCAATTAAAAAACACATTTAACCCTAATTTTCCCAAAATTACATAAACCTAAATAATTCAAAATAAAATATAGAAATTCATAAAAATTCCAAATAAATTCCTATAATTCATTTCAACACCTATTTTAACCATAAAACACAATTTCATAATTTAAATAATTAATTTCCGAAATTTAGAAAATAATATTAAAATATTCAAAAATACCCAAAAATCCAAACAATCTTCAAAAATTCTACAAAAATTCACACATATAGATTAAGCTACTAGGATCAACAGTTGTGAAGGGATTTTTCATGAATCAATCAATTCAAATCTCAAAAAAATCAAAAACCCTAATATAACCGAATTGGAAAATTCGAAACCTAAGCAATTCTAGACCATTTAAGCTCAAACCAAAGATAGAATCACACTCACCGGAGCTCAAGAAGAAGAAAGAGACTGGCGGTGTCAAAAATGGTGGCCGGAATCGTCGTGATCGACGGTGAAGAGAAGTTCGGCTTCTCCGGCCAAAACCGACTTCTAAACGCCGGAAACGATTGCTGCAGGCGGCGAGGAAGGCTGGGGAAGGTGGTGGCACGCCGGACGGCACACCAAACGGCAAGGAATCGGCACGGCAGCGACCGGAACGGCGATGGGGAAGTGATCAGGGAAGAAGATGCACATGGGGGCAAAATGGTAATTTTTCAAAAGTTTTGAATTTTAATGTATTATATGTATATATATATATATACTTTATACTATATAATAAAATAACATTAAATTACACACATTAAATATACACAACACACTTAATATTTAATATTTAAAATTTAATAATAAATAAAAATAATTAAATAACAATAAAACTAATAAATAAATAAATAATAAAATATTAGGGTAATAAATTAAACCCTAATTAAATAAATAGGTACTCATATACACGGTGTTTAGTATTTTAAAAATACGTATGAGTTCATGCAAGTCCGAAAATATATTTAAAATAATTAATAATAAATTATTTACGTGAAAATTTCCCCGAAAATGCAAGTCCCAAGAAAATTTTCCATAAAGCACTGTGAATAAAACACAATAATTAAAATAGGGTTTTTAAACATATATCAACTCGTAAAAATATCGTAATATATATACAAAAATTATTAACACTGCATATCCCGATACAGTGTAAAAATATTTAAAAACACAGGATATTACAGAATCAAAAGTAGAAGAGGGTATGCTTAAGTGGTATATGAGGTGGTATAACATTCCCCAACAGTTTGCTTTACACATTGTGGGTAGAGGTTTTAAGGCTCATAAACACTTTTTAGATATAGAGAAAATGGTTATTTTATGTTGATAAGTTAGAAAGGGGATTGAGGCTTCCTTAAGACCCTTTTGTCAAAGCCTTTCTAAATAGGCTATAATATAGCCCCTCAGCAACTTTATCCTAATAGCTATAGGATTTTAACTAGGTATATATAGCTTATGTATAGGGAAGGTAGAGATTTGGGCTTAGATGTGTTCTGGTTTATGTATAGTTTAAATAACAAGGAAGGGGAGCTAACCTTTTCTTTGTCTGCTGATCCTCACCAAAGTATATTTTTTAAGCTTCCGAATTTGCTAAAGTCTTGGAGGCATAAATTTTTTATCATCGAATATCATCAATGTCTGTTGTTTATGGGTTGATGAGTGTTATAGGTGAAAGTACTTTTCCAAACTCTCTGATCAGGATATGGAGCTAGCGCGCAAACTTCATGTCTAAAGTTTAGCTGAAAGCACATCTGTTGAGACCTTCTTTTGAAGATATCTTCGGAGACTCTATATTGGAGATGTGAATAATGATGTTGTTGGTAAGTGTTGATCTTCTAAAAGTATCTTTTAACTTTCCTTTACCTTTATTTGTAAATGGCTGATTATTTCACATTTGTGGATGGACTCCTTTCAAATGATGAATTAGAGGTGTAGGAGGCCACCCAACTTACCCTAAAAGAAGAAGTCTGAAGACCCTAGCTAGTCCCTAACCTATTGTTAGGATTAACTCAGTGCAACACCTTGCTTGGAAGGACGTGTATGAGCCTTCTAAAAAAATGCTCACCAAACTAAAAAGGCAGATGATGAGTAAGAAATGATTGATGAGGTGTATGTTAAATGCCCTAAGTTATTCAAATGTCCAGATGTGAGGAAATGAGTTATGTCAAAGACGAGCCCTCCGAGCATCCTCAATTCTCAGGTTAAGGATTAGTATGTCAAATCCTTACACTTCCTTTAAGATATTTAGAGGGTTGATGGAGGTGGATAGGGAGGAGCTTTTCAATTCACTAATTACACATTCTTTGGATGTAATTCCCTTACCTTGGCTATCTTGTAACTATCCATAGGTATTCTTTATTTTGACTTTACTTTTCCTTTCAGATGACTCAAGGGTTGTTGTTGGCTAAAGATAACTACCACTTTTTGAAGAGTTAGTATAGCTTGAAGGAGACAAAGGTTGGCACTATAGCCATTAATTATGAAAAAAAGTTAGAGAAAACTTCAAAAGTGCTAAAGCTTTTCTAGACTAAGAATGCAGAGGCTAGATTTGAAGTTGAGGTGAGCCAGAAGAGGGTTTAAGAGCTTGAGTAATCATAAGCTCAACTTACTTCTATAATTAAGTAGCAGGATACCAAGCTCAGAACCTTGAAGAAGGAGGTGATCGAAGAAAAGAAATCCAGAGGCAATGATATGAAGAACTATCAAAAAATGATGAAGGGATTTCTAAGGCTTATAAGTCTGAGTGTCAGAGGATACTGCTCACTCAACATTTGAATTTGGACTTCTCTAAGCTTGAAAAGATTACATTTAATGATTTGTAAAGCTAGTTGCTAAAGAAGATGCTACAAATAAGTATGCTCTCCAAGCAACCAAAGGATTTGAAGGTTGTTGGAAAGAAAGTTGTTGTTATTGAGAAGTCCACTTTTGAGCAATCTATTGATCTAAAAGTTATTAGAAAAAAAATTAAATACTGAAGATAATCTTTCTACTTCTCAAGTTGTACCAATTTTTAAAGTTTGGATTTTTAAAAATGTAGGTGCCCTCCATTGATGTAGTTATGCCTTTTGGAAATGAGGCTAATGTAAATACTTAGTGTGTTTTCTTCTTCTTTTTCTTTCTTCCTTTTTTTGATATAATGTAATGTAATAAGAATAGTAATGAAAAAGGTACTTTATTTTATAACAAATTAGCTTTATTTTAAGTATATTATCTTTATTGATATTTTTTGTGAGATTATCTAAGTTCCAATATCATGGTAACTCTTTTCCTTATTCGTCTTTGATTCCGTATACACCGTTAGTAGTTTTCCTAATGACTTGATAAAGACCTTCTTAGTTAGGTTTGACCTTGCCCATTCTTAAGCCGCCTTTGCCAATGTCAGCTCTTCTGAGTAATTGTCTTAGCTGGACATGCTTATTATGATATTCCTTGATCTTCTGCTATAATAGATGCATGTTCCTTTCTTTCTTTAAGTAGATTTAAGCATATTCAAGCACTGATGTTATTGATCTCCTAATCTAGATCCTTAATTACTTAGTTTCTTGATGATTCGATCTCTATTGGAATTACAACATCCATTCCATATGTCAATCTGAAAAGCATTTCTCTTATGGAAGTTCTGGGTGTTATTCTATATGCCTAAATAACATTATTAAGCTCATCAACCTAGTTTCCTTTCTTCTCATCTAACCTTTTGAAAGAGTACTAGAGGGGGGGGTGAATAGGACTATCGAACAAAAATAGGAAATTAAAGGAATTCTTTGCAAGAATTGAGTAAGAGTTGAGAAGGAAGAATGAAGAACACCAATATTTAAGGAGTTCGGATTCAATAATAATCCTACATCTCTATCTAACTTATCCCCAAGTTAGAATTTTTTAATCACCCATAATCTTAATCACAAGATTGAGAATACACAAGAGTTTTATGGCTCACTCTTATAACCTTACAACTTAAGTTTCAAGGCTCACTCAAAAACCAAATTACAAGTGTTTTCAAGGCTCACACTAAAACCAAATTCCCAAGTGTTTTAATAGCTAAACACTTAAACCAATTCCTTTAGAATAGAATCTCACTTCCCATTTTCTAAACCTAGAAAATAGAAGAATAAGAATGTCTATTCTAATCACTCACCAACTCTCACAAGAGTTATACATAAAGAATTTGTTAAAAAGAAAGTTTAAGAGCTCAATTGAATGTTTAAGAAAATGATGAATGATAAACAAGTTTTCTTTTTTTTTTCAATTGAATTATAAGTTGTGTTTATATAGAAAAACACTTAAAAATATAGTTTTTGGATGTATCAATCATGTCTCCAACTTTTAAAATTGATTTTGAATCAATTCTTGGACTTTTGGCAGCTCAAAGGATGCTCACGGGCGGCTCACAAGTGAACAATGCTCGTAAGGGGTGAAAATATATCTGTTGCATTCAAAAATTTCCATCGGAATGCTATCAGGGGTCTGCTCATGAGCAGGTCATAAGCAAATAGCTCCTGAGGAGCGCTTGTGAGGGGTGCTGCCATTTTTTGGCAAAAATATGCTCCAAAGGCTCCATTGAAGGATAACTCATGACCACTTTGAAAGATGCTCATGAACAGGACTGAAGACGATAAATTCAGCCAAAATGTTCTTCATAAAAGTTGTATATAATTGTCTTATCTTTCCATAAAATTTTGAATCACCTTAATTAGACATCTTTAGCTTAAGATATTTCTGAAATACCAAGAGTTGTGCAAATTGAAATGCAAGCTGCATATGCTGACTTTGACTGAAGATTTTCATACCCAAATGAACTTGGATTTTGATAAGCAAGCACAATTTGGAAAGCTTAAGATGTCTACTTTAAAAGTGAAGACACCTATTTTCTCATTTAAGAGCTCTAAATATGTCAAAAGTCTTCTTCAATATCAGAGGTTCAATTAGCCTGAAAAGTCACTATTTATCTAAAAGTGTATATGCTTGGTATATGTTTGGTATATAATTCCCTACACACTTAATTGAAATTATTAGTATAAAAATTATTTGTCAAAGTCCAAAATTAGGAGTTTGATCATGCAAATGGTCAACACCTCTTTTTCAATCCTTGCATGATGATCCTGTTGGTGACCTCTATCTTGCCATTTATTTACGGATGAGCTACTGAAGTGAATATGAGCTTTATGCTAAGATCTTAACAGCACCTCTTGAAATTATTTCCCATTATCCGTTATCAATGTATATGGTATGTCAAACTTGTAAATTACTTCCTTCCAAAAGAAGTGTTGAATCCAAGCTTCTATGATGGTTAAGATAGCTTCAACCTTTACCCACTTGGTAAAGTGGTCTATGACTATGATCAAGAATTTATTTTAAGACGTTAAGACTAGAAATAGACCTAAGATATCCATCCCCTAAATTGCAAAAGGCCAAGGACTCCTAATTAGATGCTCAGAGTTAGAAGGTTTATGATTGAGGTAGGCAAACTGCTAGTACTTATGGAATTCTTGGATGAGCGTCTGAGCATCTTTGGATATAGTAGGCCAGTAATAGCCTTAAAATAGTGTTTTTCTAACTAATGAGTTATAGGATACGTATGCTCCACATATTTCTTCATGAATTTCTCTAAGTATGTAATTACCTTCTTCTAATGATACACAATTAGACTATGGATATGATAAGTATCTTTTATAGAATTCTCCATGATACATGGACTAATGGGTGACTTTTATTTTCAATTTTTGAGCCTTAAGTTTATCTTGTGGAAGGATACCATGCTCTAAATATTAAATGATTGGCTTCATCCATTCTACCACCTCTTGGGTATCCATGATCTTTGCTTCCTCAATGCTAGATCAATCAATTCTTTAGTTAATTTTAACTTTTTAAATGTTTGATTACCTTTTGTTGCTAATTTAGCCAATAAATATGCATTTAAATTTTCACTTATGGGAATTTGTATGATTTCCCATTATCATTATTCCTGCTTGAGCTTCTTTAGGAGTTGTCTATCCCTTTTTATATATTTAATTATGCTTGGTTCTTTGATTTGGTACATTCCTCTGACTTGGTTAACAACTAGTTGTGAATCAGAATAGATATTATGATGCTTCATTCTAACTTATGTAGCTAATTTCAAGCGTATGACTAATGCTTCATACTCAGTTGCATTATTGGTTACATTGTATTTAATTTGCCCTACATATTTTATAATAACTTTGCTCAGCCCTTTAAGGATGATTCTAACTTCCAATCCTCATACTTTAGAAGCACCATCTATGTACAACTTCCATTCTTGATGTGAAGAAGAGACTAACTCTTCCATTATCATCTCTTGTATGAAATTTGCCAAAGCTTGGGCTTCGATATAATGTCAACGTTCATAACTGATGTCAAAATTGCCTAGCTAGACCGACCATTGGATAAGATGTCTGAAAGTTTCAAGTCTCTAAGGGATTTTTTCATAAGGGAAAGTTTGATTTAACAATGATTAAGTAAGCCTAAAAGTGCTGTTTGAACTTTCATGATGTATGGACGACCATCATAACAAGTTTGTCCAAATTAGGATATTGGACCTCCGAGCCTTTGAGTATTTTGCTAACATAGTAAATCGGGCTTTATTGACTCCCTTCTTCCTAAATTGATATTAAAGCAATTAACTTATGACTAGTAAAGAGATACAAGTATAAAGTTTCCTCTAGGATTGGTTTGCTGAGTAATGGTGATAAGGATAAAAACTTCTTAATCTCTTCAAATGCTGGTTGACATTCATTATTCCACTCAAACTTCCTAGTGTTCTATGAAGATTGAAAGAGAGGCAAGCACTTTTTAGTTGAGCATGAGATGAACCTTTCGAGTATTATGATATTGCCATCGAATTTTTGAAGTTCATTCAGTGATGCAAAGCTTTCATATTGAGAATGACTTCCATCTTTTATAGTTTTGCTTTAATTCTTCTATGCAAAATCATAAAGCCTAAGAATTTTTTGGCTTTTACTTTAAAGAGACATTTATTCATATTCATCTTAATCCGACATTAATCCAATATATGGAGGATTTGCTCAAAATCCTCATTATGCTTTTATGCTCGTTAGCTTTTGACGATAATGTCACCCACATATACTTCCACAGTCTTCCTAATCTAATCTTGGAACACATGGTTCATCAGCCTCTAGTAAGTTTCTCTGGCATTCTTTAACCTAAAAGGCATAACTTTGTAATAGTAAAGGCCTTCGTGGGTGATGAATAATGTTTTCTCTTAATCTTCCTTTTTCATTGGAATCTGGTGGTACCCTTAAGCTGCATTAATGAAGCTATATAGGTTATGACAAGCAGTGGAGTCTACGAACTGGTTGATTATTGGCAATGGATAATTGTCCTTAAGGCATACGTTGTTAATGTCAATGTAATCATGAACATTATATACTTCCAGTTTGACTTTTTTTATCAGCACCACTCTAACTACTTAGTCTAGATATGTGACTTCCCTGATGAATTCAATGTTTAATAAATTTTTTATTTCTTCAACAATAACCTTTTGCCTTCTATACATAAACTTCCTCTTCTTTTAAATTATAGGTTTTGTCCTTAGGTTGATGTTTTAGTTATGTGAGGCAGCCCAGGGATATACTCCAACAATATCAAATGCCTTGGAGGCAAAGCTACTCGAGTTTTTACTGAGAACTCCACTTATCCCTTTTTTTATTTCCTCATCAAGCTCATTGCCAATTCTAATTGTCTTTCCTTTGGCTATCTATAAAGTCTAGACTTGATCAACTGGCTTTGGATTAGCACCTTATTTTTTTATCTCTAGGGATTCTAAAAGGAATGCTTCCATCTGAGGCTTGATAGCTAATTAGTAACATTGTTTGGCTATAGACTAATCTTCGAGGATTGTTATTACTCGGTCTTCCATAGGGATCTTCCTGGTCAGTCATTTGATATTTGTGACTGCATCAATTTCATATAGGATTAGCCTTCTGATGATTCCATTATAAGTGAGTGGGAGGTATATTGTGTTAAACAAGGACCTAACAACTATGATGTCTCCATTTTTTTGGTTTCTAAATTCTACTACTAGCTCTACTACTCCTATTAGTTGGGTTATTCCTCTATAGAAGCTTATGATAGGGTTTTGGATGATCTTTAAATCGGTGATAGAGCCTCCCATTGCTTGGTATGCCTTCTAAAATAAGGCATTAACAATGATCCCATCATTAATTAGAACCTCTTTACTAGGTAATTTTGGATGTTGGCACTTATAGCCAATGCATCATTATAAGGATGCTAAGCATATTCCCCTTCCTCAGGTTCAAAGGTGATAACCCATTTTTATTTAGACACCAAACATCCTTCCTTTTAAGTTCTCTTTAATTTCTTCTTAATCAGTGTTTCTCCTCCAATGATCATGTTAATGATTCTAATCACCTTATTTTGTGTAATCTTTTGATCTGGCTTGTCTCTATTCTGATCATCTGAATCTCTGTCCTTTCTAATATTATCTGTGCATCTACCTAGCTTTCCATTTTTAATTAATTACTTGAATGCCCATCTAAGGTCTTGACATGTATCTGTCTCATGCCTATAGTCTCTATAGTATTGATAGTAGATTCTTTTATCTTGCATTCTTATCTTAAATGGATTTATCTATCTGCCTAGAGGTTTACTTGTGCCATTTTGTCTGATCCATATAAGAATTTCTGACCTTGTGGCATTTAGAGGTATATACCTTTCAACTTCTCTTCTAAATCCTTAAGTCAGATTTCTAAAGTTATTGTGAGAAGCAACGGGCATCCTTAAATTAAACCTCTGAGTCTTCTTGTAAGGTGGCCTTTCATCATCTCAACGTAGCCTTCTATCATCATCTAACTTGATTAACTTCTATCATCATAAACATAACCTCAGAGAAAGTGTGAGGTTCTTTTGTTATGATATTTTCTTTGAGCTTCCCAACTAAGTTCCAGTCTCCATTTCCTCAATGGCTACTTTATCATTTAGATTCTCAATCTACATAATGATTTTATTGAACATATCCAAGTACCTCTTTAATGATTTATTGGCTTCTTATTTGCATATCCAAAGATCATTTATATTTTTGGCAGAAGGGACATTAGTGATAAATTAGATCCTGAATGTCTCGACCAATTCTTTAAAGGATGAATTAGAGTTCTTAGGAAGCTGATGAAACCACCTTTGAGTAGTCTTAGTGAACATGCTGGGAGAGACTTAGCATAGGATTCCATCATTCACATTCTGGAGCATCATTTTAGTTTTGAATAATGATATGTGATTGATTACCATCATATTGATCTAGCTGAGGCAGTTTTAACTTAGATGGGATCTCTGTTCTAACTATTTTGCTTATGAAGGATGTTGTCCTATCTAGAATGCATTCATCCTCCTTTCATGAACTAGTACGAGCTTTTTATATGACTTCCTCAATCTTTTGAGCTATATTTGAGTCATCCAAGGTTAGAGTACTTGTGTCAAACTCCCCTTCTGGATCTTTTTAAGCTTCTTTACTTCCACCAAGCATGATTTAAGTTACTACCGGTGGTATTATCATATTATTATTCTAATTGGGTATTCTGAGATTATTGTCTTGAATTAGAGCATTCAGCTGTTATTGCATTATGGTCATTTGGGCTTGGATATTTTTAATCATTACTTCTCTATTTGATGGAGGCAGATTTAGTATTTGGGTTACAATGTTTAGGTTTGGTGTGTTTATGGTAAGAGTGCTCGGTAAACTGGAAAAGGGTATGGAAGTTATGGGTCTACTAGTATGTTGTAAAAGAGCATAATAAAGGAAATTACTTCCCAAAGTTGTCCATATTTGAGTAATGCCAAGTGGTGTATTTGTATCAAGGGGAGTTTATGATAAACGTGCAATATGTTGAATAGGAGCCAATGGATTGATAAAAGGAATGAGGGTTGATGGATTAAGTTGATTCTGCTAGATGGGGGCTGATGGCAGACTAAAAGTCATAGTGTAATTGCTTTACTCAGTAGACAATAATAGCTCTGCTTCGAGAGATCCCTATAGATGGCACCACTCTAGAACCTCCGAGTCTTGTAAGCAAGTAATCAACAAAAGGTAAAGTGAGAGGTGAGGAGGATCTTCATAAACCCTCTTATGCATAAGTTAGAGAATATAAAAAGAGAATTTAGAGAGATAAAAAGAGTAATGAGTCAAGAGAATAGAATGATTTATAATGAGAGATGTGAAAAGTATTTATAAAGAAAAGCATGCTCAAACCTGAGAGGAATAGGATTCCTCATTCATGTAGGACTTATGCCCTTTGAGGATCATTGTCCTTATCCATAAGTCTTCTTAATGAGGGACTTCTTTCCTATTTGGACTGGACATTCTTCTTCTACAAGTAACCCTTATTTAGGATAATTAACCTGTATCATATTAGGAAAATATATATATATATATATATATATATATATATATATATATATGGGGCATCAATAATAATAATAATAATAAATTCCACAAGTGCAGGAAGTGTTTCATTCTTTATTATAATTATTAAATTTTTTAATTATTAACCAGATACGAAAAATGCTTTTTTTAATAGGGCATCAACATAATTTAGAAGTTAAGAATAAAATTAATAATTTATTTTGTATAAATTATTAAATTTAATTTCTTATATCTGATCATATCTAATATGGGAAATAAATTAAAATAAACTAAATGAAAAATAAATAAAAAATATTCCATATTTCATACTTTTAGAATTCGTATTCCAATTACTTTACAAATTTTAAAAATGAAAATTTCTCCTTATTTTCTATTGTATCGAGTACCTTAAAATTCTGTATATATATTTTTGTTAATTTAGAATACTTTCCGGTTGTATTACGTATCTAATACAATAATTTAGATTATTTTCTATTTATTTTATGTTCCTAACGCAATAGTTTTATATTTTTTTTTGTCAATTTAGAAAAATTTAATTAAAGATCAGCAACACTGTAATGGGAATCAAATGCCCAAATTGGATGAGTACATGCTTTTGGGGGTTATCATGTACATGCCATAGCACAGCCTTACAAGAAAGCTTCAAGTAGAAATCAATTACATGTGTCATGCCATCACAATCCCATTTGACATAAGGCCTACAATTTTTTGTTCATTTATGCGCACTGTATGAAATTCCAATCACTTTGCTCAGCAGTCATGAGTCTTGGGTAAGCACTGTTATTCAGGCAAAGGCAGAGACAAGTGGAAACAACTTTCCACAAATGATGCCATTAACTCTTCCATAAATAAGCTTTTGCTTCTTAAACTAGTGAGATCATCACTAATAAAAGATAACCACCATCTTCAATTCATTGAAGCCGATTTTAGCATTAAATTATTCAACAATGTAGCTCAAAATTCAAAACAACCTCAACCCTCTCTTAAAGTCTTAACCATATCAAAAATAAAATTGCAAACAAAACTAACTTTTAAGTTCTGCCATTTTGGCTAGTGCACCAACCAGAACAAATGAAAAGGCATAATTTAGTTAGAGGAAATTTGTCATATCCCGTGTTTTTAAATATTTTTATACTGTACCGGGATATGTAGTGTTAATAATTTTGTATATATCTTACGATATTTTTACGAGTTGATATGCATTTAAAACCTATTTTAAATACTGTGTTTTATTTACAGTGCTTTACGTAAAATTTTCCCGGGACTTTCATTTTCGGGGAAATTTTCACGTAAATAATTTATTATTAATTATTTTAAATATATTTTCGGACTTGCATGAACTCATGCGTATTTTTAAATTACTAAATAAAGCCTATGTGTGTGTATATTTATTTAATTAGGGTTTAATATATTACCCTAATATTTTATTATTTGTTTGTTAATTTATTGTTATTTAATTATTTTATTTATTATTAAATTATTAAAATTATTTTTTTATTATTTTATTTTATTTTATTTTTTCTTTTTCTTTTTCTTTTTCTTTTCTTTCTTTTTCTTTTTCTTCTTCTTCTTCCTTCTTCTCGTGCGCGCCCGACCACCGCCTGCATCTTCTGATTTCCGGCCGTCGGTGTGCCGCCAGGAGCTCCACCTTCCTCAGCCAGCTGCTCCGCCGCCCCCAGCTCCCTTCCCCGGCGCCGGCAAGCCCCTTCTCTTCCATTTCCGGCCGAAGCTCCATTTCTTCACACCTTACGTTTTCGGCCACCATTTTCGACACCGCCAGTCTTTTTATTCTCCTTGAGCTCCGGTGAGTGTGATTCTAACTTTGGTTTGAGCTGAAATGGTCTAGAATTGCTTAGGTTTCGAATTTTTGAATTCGGTCACATTAGGGTTTTTGATTTTTTTGAGCTTTGAATTGATTGATTCATGAAAACTCCCTTCACAAATGTTGATCCTAGTAGCTTAATCTACATGTATGAATTTTTGTGGAATTTTTGGAGATTTTTTGGATTTTTGGGTATTTTTGAATATTTTAATATTATTTTCTAATTTTCGGAAATTAATTATTTAAATTATGAAATTGTGTTTTATGGTTAAATTAGGTGTTGAAATGAATTATAGGAATTTATTTGGAATTTTTATGAATTTCTAAGTATTTATTTTGAATTATTTAAGTTTATGTAATTTTGGGAAATTAGGGTTAATTATGTTTTTAATTGAAATTAATTGGTTAATTGAGTTTAATTATTAATATTATTGATAAATATGTTGAGAAAATTAATTTTGGATAATTGTATAATTTTTGGTGAATTTTTGAAGTAATTTAAGTATATTTATATATGTAGGGGTATTTTGGTAATTTTATCCTAAATTGGCTAAAAATGTAATTTAATTGGTTTTAATAATTATTTAAGGTATAAAAATGATTTCTACAAATTATTTGGTATTTTTAACTAATTAAAACTATTTTTCGGTGAATTATTTTCAATTATATATATAATATACGGTTTTTCTAACAAAATGAGTTTTTATCAGTTTTTATAGTGTTTTAAGGTTAATTATGTAATTTCTACTTATAAAATGAATTTCTATGTTATAAGGATATTTTTGGTATTTTTAGATTTGTTTTGTGTTTGTGGACCCCGGTCGGTAGATTGTAGTCTGGAGTCCGACTGAGGGGTTGTGGTTGAGTGTTGAGCTTGTTTTTCGAAATGTGTTTCTTTGCAGGGTCGGCTCTACTCTTTTGAGTAGAGAGATGTCCGTTTTACATGGGAGGTTCTGCAGAATTTTCGATAGAATTCTCGTAAAACGTGATATCCGGTCGAACCCTAATTTCTAATTCTGTGTTTAATACTCTAGATCGAATTCTAGGATTTCTATTAGGGTTATTCTGATTTTTGTCGTTATTGTTTGTTTAGTTGCGCCGCGACCGAGGGCTAGTGGACCAGGCCCGTCGGACCTATCTCGTGGAGCGCACTAGGTGAGTTACTATACTATATATATATATATGCTTAGGATGCATGATTTAGAAATATACATTTTATTTCGATTAAAATGCATAAATTATATGATTTTCATTTAAGTATATTATTAGTCTATTTTTTGTATATATTAAATTATATGCATGTTTTATGAATAAATTATATTTAAAATATTTTTAAATAAATTTCCAACTTAATTTATAATTTGATTGAATTCATTTGACGTATATACCTGGTTTACTTTTGGTATATTTCCGGTATATATATGGTTTATATTTTTATTTCAATTAAATTCATGCATCATTTATTTTGTGAATGAATGATTTATATTATTAATGAAGGATATCGATAGAACGTGCTACCTAGTGGGCAGCACTAGGACCGAGTACGTACCGGTACGCCTATAGTATTTAGGCTATATTACTAACCATTTGTGGATATTGATTGATTATGATTATTGATGTGTGTGATGGGATTTGGGTGTGATTGTTGGAGCTCGGTTTACCAAGTGTCTCGGGGCCAATCACACTGGCAGTCAGACTGCTGGAGCTCGGTTGACTTAGTGTCTCGGGGCTAGTCTACTGTCTAAATGGAATAAGAGGTATATTTGGAATAAGTGAGCCTGTATGGCTAGAGTGTTGTCTAACACTATTTCCGAGGTTGCGATATCATAGGGTTCTATTTGATCCTTCATAAAAGATGATTTTCAATAAAATATATAAAAAAATGATTTTATTGCATCTGTGTGTAATTGCCTGTATATATATATATTAGATATATACTGTTGACTGTATGCATTATCATTTAGTGTGTATGTATATATATTATAGTAATTCACTCAGTGAGGTCTGACTCCCCTCCGTTGACTATTTTTCAGGAGAGTCAACATCTTCAGACCTCAGTAGCAGGTCGATACGCCGGATTTCTTCCGCCCCGGCTTCTTTGTGTAAATTACTTATTTGAGTATTATTTTTATATAATCTAGACACTGCAGTAGTTGTGAATTAAAGTGTGGGATTTCATGTATTTTATTTAAAGAGATGTATTATATTGAAACTGGATTTGTATTTAAAGATATATATGTGATGAGTTGAGATTTGATTTAAATCCAGAGATGAGAATGTTATTATTATATTTATGATTTTTAATTCCGCTGCATATAATATTGTTATTGTTATTATTGCATGTTTTATTTTATTTTATTTAGGCTTGCTACGGGTTCCGGATTCGAAAGAATTCCCGTTCCCTAGCGCCGGTCATGGCCCCTGTTTTGGGTCGTGACAAAGTTGGTATCAGAGTGGAGTTCTGTGTCAGGGCTTAGTTATGTGAGTCGTGGCCCTAGTTTTAAAGTTGTGTTTTCTGTTAAACTACTGCAGTGAATTAGGTTCGAGTATGTCTTGATAAGTATTCCTTGCCTTAGTTTTCTGCGTTATTCCTCCGTGTCTATTTTGTTTGAATCTTTCCGGTTGTCTTTTCAGTATGAGGAGGCGAGCGCGTGTCGCTCTACCGGTCGTTGAGGCCGAGGATGATGAGTCTTTTAAGGATGAGGTTTTACCTCCTGAGCAGCCAGTTAGACATAGAGGTCGTGGCAGAGGTAGACCTCGAGGAGCGGCAGGTCACCGTAGGCAGAGAGAGTTACAGGATGAGGACCCTGTTGAGCCTGAGTTTGATGTTCCTGTTCCTCCAATTGTTTAGCCTGTTCAGCCTGCCTATCAGCAGGGTATGTCTGACCCTGAGGCAGCTTTGTTCTATGCCCTAGTTGGTAGGATTGCGTTCGATGGGACTTCCGATCCGTTAGATTTTCTGCATGCGATTGAGACTAGGACTCGGACTGCTCATACCGAGTACCAGCGGATCATGATCGTTGAGTTGTCTGTTGAGGGACCAGCTTTAGATTGGTTCATTCAGATGATCCAGCCCTATATGATGACGATGACCTGGGCTCAGTTCTGAGAGCGGTTCATAAGGAGATTCTGTCCAGAGCCTCTTCGTTTGAGCTATCGTCTTTGACTGACTAGTATTTCTCGTGGAGATCGATCTGTAGAGGAGTATACCCGAGAGTTTCTTCGTCTGGGTAGATATGCTGAGGATCTGATGCGAGATCAGTATTTCGCGGTCACTACGTACGTTACTGGTTTAGGTTCAGCTTTTGCTGGTATGCCTACAACAGGCCTTACTCTCGAGTCTGTGATTGAGTTAGCCAAGGAGATTGAGCTGAGGTTAGTTAGGCAGGGAGCGATGCCTGATTATTACCAGCTAGGAGTTCAGTCGAGTGGATTGCACGCTACTCCGTATTCAAGTTTTCATGTTGGTTCAAGTAGTCAGCAGCGAGGTCCGACTCAGCAGAGTCAGAGACAGCAGCAGCGAGTGCATCGGAGCAGTAGACATGGCCGTGGAGGTCAGCGTAGATCGTTCAGATTTGGGTCAGGTGCTTCGAGCAGTAGTAATGGTCGTAGTTCTGGATCAACGGCCAGTGTTTGTCAGACTTACGGTAGAGTCCATCAGGGACCGTTTTATCTGACACCACTGACATGCTTCAGATGCGGGCAGACAAGACATTTTGCCAGATCGTGTCCTTATTCCGGGTATCAGCAGCCGTAGATTCCGTGATTCCCACAGCAGTCGATTGCTAGTGCTGCACCCGTGCCATTTCAGTTACCACCAGCCCAGCATCAGAGTTCTACTCAATTTGTTCCACAGCAGAGTCGTGGTAGAGGTACTAGAGGAGGTGCCAGAGGTGTTGGCCAGGCTTCTACCAGTCAGCAGGGAGGTCGAGGTTAGGCCAGAGTTTTCCATCTCACTCCGTAGGATGCTCAGGCATCTAATGCAGTCGTGGCAGGTATTGTTTCTGTTTGTTACCTGGATGCTTGGGTTTTGTTTGATCCGGGTGCCACACATTCATTTGTTTCTCCTGTTTTTGCTTCTAAATCTTGTTGGTAAGCTTCGAGGATGGCTTTTCCTTTGTCTGTTGCCACTCCTCTAAGCGATTCTTTGGACACCGATATTGTTCTCTCTGGTTGTCCAGTTCTCGTGGGAGGTAGAGAATTACCCGCTGATTTGATCTTGTTGGATGTGATGGAGTTTGATGTTATTTTGGGTATGGATTGGTTATCTCAGCACTATGCCGTGGTAGATTGCAGGAATAAAGAGGTGACGTTAAGAATTCCTGATGAAGTAGATTTTAAGTTTGTTGGTGATAGGAGTTCAGCACCTCAGAATCTTATTTCTACTATTACGGTTAGGAAGTTGTTGAGGAAAGGATGTCAGGGATATTTGGCATTGGTCAGGGATACGTCAGTGGAGAAGTTGTCACTCACAGATGTTCCTGTTGCTTGTGAGTTTCCTGATGTTTTTCCCGAGGAGTTGCCAGGTTTACCACCTCACAGAGAGATTGAGTTCTGTATAGATGTGGTTCCAGGTACTACTCCTATATTTATGCCACCCTATAGAATGGCTCCTACAGAGTTGAAAGAGTTGAAGGAGCAGTTGCAAGAGTTGTTGGATAAAGGTTTTATTAGACCTAGTGTTTCCCCTTGGGATGCACCAGTCCTGTTTGTGAAGAAGAAGGATAGTACCCTGGACTGTGCATTGACTACAGAGAGCTGAATAAGGTAACAGTGAAGAACAAGTATCCTCTCCCGAGGATTGATGATTTGTTTGACTAGCTACAGGGTGCATAGTTCTTTTCTAAGGTTGACTTGAGGTCAGGTTATCATCAGCTGCGTATCAGTGAAGCTGATATTCCTAAGACAGCGTTCCGCTCTAGATATGGCCATTATGAGTTTCTGGTGATGTCTTTTGGTTTGACTAATGCACCAGCAGCTTTTATGGACTTGATGAATAGGGTATTCAGACCGTATGTGGATCAATTTGTAGTAGTCTTCATTGATGATATACTGGTATATTCGAGGAGTATGAGGAGCATGTATATCACTTGAGGATTGTACTACAGACACTGAGAGATCATCAGCTTTATGCTAAATTCTCGAAGTGTGATTTCTGGATGGAGAGTGTTTCTTTTCTTGGACACGTAGTGTCTAAAGAAGGTATTCAGGTTGATCCACAGAAGATTAAGGCAGTGTCTGAGTGGCCTAGACCTACTTCTGTTACTGAGATTCAGAGTTTTCTGGGTTTAGCCGGGTATTATAGGCGGTTTATGCAGGATTTTTCCAGGATAGCAGCCCCTATGACTCGCTTGACTCAGAAGAATGTTAGATTCGAGTGGTCAGAAGCTTATGAGAATAGTTTTCAGTTGTTGAAGGAGAAGTTGACCACAGCGCAGTATTAGCTTTGCCTAATAGTGTGGATAAGTTCACAGTTTACTGTGATGCCTCTAGAATTGGTCTTGGTTGTGTATTGGTGCAGAATGGAAGGGTGATAGCCTATGCTTCGAGGCAGTTGAAGAAGCATGAGCAGAACTATCCCACACATGATCTTGAGATGGCTGCAGTGATCTTTGCTTTGAAGATTTGGAGACATTATTTGTACGGGGTGACTTGTGAGATATTTACTGATCACAAGAGCCTTAAGTACATTTTTCAGCAGCGAGATCTGAATTTGAGGCAGAGAAGATGGTTGGAACTGTTGAAGGATTATGATTGCGAGATCTTATATCATCCGGTGTAAAGCTAATATGGTAGCAGATGCCTTGAGTAGAAAGTCCTCAGGTAGTCTTGCTCACATCAGTGTTGAGAGGAGACCATTGATCCAGGAGTTGCATTTGATGGTGGATCAAGGTCTGATGATGAAGCTTAGTAGATCAGGTGGACTGCTAGCTCAGTTTAAAGTACGATCTGTACTGAGGGATAGGATTAAAGCAACTCAGAGCCGAGATCCTATTCTGGAAGAGCTTGCAGAGAATGTTCGAGCAGGGAAGTTCACTGATTTCACACTTGATGATGATGGTGTGTTGTGGATCAGTGGTAGATTGTGTGTTCCTGATGTGGATGATCTGAGGGAAGAGATTTTAGAGGAAGCACATTCTACAGCTTACAGCGTTCATCCAGGTGTTACTAAGATGTACCACAGTATCAGAGATTTATACTGGTGGGACGGATTGAAGAAAGATGTCGCTGATTATGTTGCCAAGTGCTTGACGTGTCAACAAGTGAAAGCCGAACATCAGAAGCCTTCTGGGAAGCTTCAGCCTCTTCCTATTCTTGAGTGGAAGTGGGAAAGGATAGCTATGGATTTTTATGGTCGGTTTACCTCGTTCGAAGGATGGATACGACTCCATTTGGGTGATTTTAGACAGATTGACGAAGTCTGCACATTTCTTGCCAGTGAAAGCCACATATTCAGTTGCTAGATTGGCAAAGTTGTATGTGAAGCATATTGTGTGCCTTCATGGAGTACCTGTGTCCATTGTGTCAGATAGAGGTTCAGTGTTTACTTCTCGTTTTTGGCAGAAGTTGCAGGAAGCGATGGGCACTAGGTTGGATTTCAGTACTGCTTTTCATCCTCAGACAGATGGCCAGTTGAGAGGACGATCCAGACACTGGAAGATATGTTGAGGATGTGTGTCTTGGATTTAGGAGGTAGCTGGGATGATCATTTGCCGCTCGTTGAGTTTGCATATAATAACAGCTACCATAGTAGTATTGGCATGGCACTGTACGAGGCATCGTATGGAAGGAAGTGTAGATCCCCTTTGAGTTGGGATGAGATTGGTGAGAGAGCTTTGATTGGACCTGAGATGGTTCAGGATGCTGCAGAGAAAGTTGCCTTGATTAAGCGAAGACTAGAGACCGCAGTTAGTAGGCAGAAGAGTTATGCGGATCCTAGGCATAGAGATGTAGAGTTTCAGGTTGGAGATTTTATTTTTCTGAAAGTATCTCCGATGAAGGGTGTGATGAGATTTGGCAGGAAGGGTAAGTTAGCACCGAGATACATTGGACCGTTTAAGATTCTGGATAGAGTTGGCACTGTTGCATATCGGTTGGATTTGCCTCCGAGTATGTCATAAGTGCATCCAGTATTCATATCTCGATGTTGAGGAAGTATATCTCAGACCCTTCTCACGTGTTGCAGCCTGACAGTGTGGAAGTGAGTGAAGATTTGACGTTTGTGGAAGAACCTGTGGCGATTATTGATTTTCAAGTTCGACAGTTGCGATCGAAGCAAATTCCGATGGTCAAGGTTCTGTGGCGTAGCGACAGAGTTGAGGAGCATACGTGGGAGACTGAAGCTGAGATGCGAGCTTCTTACCCGTATCTCTTTCCTTCTTGATCCTGTAATCTTTTCTTTATGGAATTCGGGGACGAATTCTTGTAAGGGGGGAAGACTGTAATATCCCGTGTTTTTAAATATTTTTATAGTGTACCGGGATATGCAGTGTTAATAATTTTGTATATATCTTATGATATTTTTACGAGTTGATATGCATTTAAAACCTATTTTAAATACTGTGTTTTATTCACAGTGCTTTACGTAAAATTTTCCCGGGACTTTCATTTTCGGGGAAATTTTCACGTAAATAATTTATTATTAATTATTTTAAATATATTTTCGGACTTGCATGAACTCATGCGTATTTTTAAATTACTAAATAAAGCCTATGTGTGTGTATATTTATTTAATTAGGGTTTAATATATTACCCTAATATTTTATTATTTGTTTGTTAATTTATTGTTATTTAATTATTTTATTTATTATTAAATTATTAAAATTATTTTTTTATTTTTTTATTATTTTATTTTATTTTATTTTTTCTTTTTCTTTTTCTTTTTCTTTTCTTTCTTTTTCTTTTTCTTCTTCTTCTTCCTTCTTCTCGTGCGCGCCCAACCACCACCCCTCACCACCGCCTGCATCTTCTGATTTCCGGCCGTCGGTGTGCCGCCAGGAGCTCCACCTTCCTCAGCCAGCTGCTCCGCCGCCCCCAGCTCCCTTCCCCGGCGCCGGCAAGCCCCTTCTCTTCCATTTCCGGCCGAAGCTCCATTTCTTCACACCTTACGTTTTCGGCCACCATTTTCGACACCCGCCAGTCTTTTTATTCTCCTTGAGCTCCGGTGAGTGTGATTCTAACTTTGGTTTGAGCTGAAATGGTCTAGAATTGCTTAGGTTTCGAATTTTTGAATTCGGTCACATTAGGGTTTTTGATTTTTTTGAGCTTTGAATTGATTGATTCATGAAAACTCCCTTCACAAATGTTGATCCTAGTAGCTTAATCTACATGTATGAATTTTTGTGGAATTTTTGGAGATTTTTTGGATTTTTGGGTATTTTTGAATATTTTAATATTATTTTCTAATTTTCGGAAATTAATTATTTAAATTATGAAATTGTGTTTTATGGTTAAATTAGGTGTTGAAATGAATTATAGGAATTTATTTGGAATTTTTATGAATTTCTAAGTATTTATTTTGAATTATTTAAGTTTATGTAATTTTGGGAAATTAGGGTTAATTATGTTTTTAATTGAAATTAATTGGTTAATTGAGTTTAATTATTAATATTATTGATAAATATGTTGAGAAAATTAATTTTGGATAATTGTATAATTTTTGGTGAATTTTTGAAGTAATTTAAGTATATTTATATATGTAGGGGTATTTTGGTAATTTTATCCTAAATTGGCTAAAAATGTAATTTAATTGGTTTTAATAATTATTTAAGGTATAAAAATGATTTCTACAAATTATTTGGTATTTTTAACTAATTAAAATTATTTTTCGTGAATTATTTTCAATTATATATATAATATACGGTTTTTCTAACAAAATGAGTTTTTATCGGTTTTTATAGTGTTTTAAGGTTAATTATGTAATTTCTACTTATAAAATGAATTTCTATGTTATAAGGATATTTTTGGTATTTTTAGATTTGTTTTGTGTTTGTGGACCCCGGTCGGTAGATTGTAGTCTAGAGTCCGACCGAGGGGTTGTGGTTGAGTGTTGAGCTTGTTTTTCGAAATGTGTTTCTTTGCAGGGTCGGCTCTACTCTTTTGAGTAGAGAGATGTCCGTTTTACATGGGAGGTTCTGCAGAATTTTTGATAGAATTCTCGTAAAACGTGATATCCGGTCGAACCCTAATTTCTAATTCTGTGTTTAATACTCTAGATCGAATTCTAGGATTTCTATTAGGGTTATTCTGATTTTTGTCGTTATTGTTTGTTTAGTTGCGCCGCGACCGAGGGCTAGTGGACCAGGCCCGTCGGACCCATCTCGTGGAGCGCACTAGGTGAGTTACTATACTATATATATATATATGCTTAGGATGCATGATTTAGAAATATACATTTTATTTCGATTAAAATGCATAAATTATATGATTTGCATTTAAGTATATTATTAGTCTATTTTTGGTATATATTAAATTATATGCATGTTTTATGAATAAATTATATTTAAAATATTTTTAAATAAATTTCCAACTTAATTTATAATTTGATTGAATTCATTTGACGTATATACCTGGTTTACTTTTGGTATATTTCCGGTATATATATGGTTTATATTGTTATTTCAATTAAATTCATGCATCATTTATTTTGTGAATGAATGATTTATATTATTAATGAAGGATATCGATAGAACGTGCTACCTAGTGGGCAGCACTAGGACCGAGTACGTACCGGTACGCCTATAGTATTTAGGCTATATTACTAACCATTTGTGGATATTGATTGATTATGATTATTGATGTGTGTGATGGGATTTGGGTGTGATTGCTGGAGCTCAGTTTACCAAGTGTCTCGGGGCCAATCACACTGGCAGTCAGACTGTTGGAGCTCGGTTGACTTAGTGTCTCGGGGCTAGTCTACTGTCTAAATGGAATAAGAGGTATATTTGGAATAAGTGAGCCTGTATGGCTAGAGCGTTGTCTAACACTATTTCCGAGGTTGCGATATCATAGGGTTCTATTTGATCCTTCATAAAAGATGATTTTCAATAAAAAAAAAAAAAAAAAAAAAAAAAAAAAAAAAAAAAAAAAAAAAAAAAAAAATAAAAAAAAAAAAAAAAAAAAAAAAAAAAAAAAAA